>RJWJ010001580.1:0-125736 GCA_004363605.1 Indri indri | reverse complement strand
CATTCTGTCACCCACGCTGGAGTCCAGTGGCATGATCACAGATCACTACAGTCTTGAACTCCTGGGCTCAAGCCATCCTCAAGTTTCCTTCCTTTTCATAGCTTAATAATATTCTCTTGTGTGTATATACTGCATTTTCTTTATCCTCTGTCAGTGGATGCTTGGGCTGCTTTCCCCTAATGCTGCTATGAAAATTTGCATGCTTATATCTATTCAAGTCCCTGCTTTCAGTTCTTTTTGGTACATACCCGCAAGTGGAATTGCTGGATTGCATTCTCTGAAAAATTGTCAGAGTGCCTTCCGCAGTGGCTGCAACGTTTTATAATGCCACCGGAAATGCACAAGGGTTCCACTTTCTCTACGTCCTCATCTAACACTTGCTATTTTCTACATTTTTTATAGTCACCATCCTTATAGGTATGAGGTGATATCTTCTTGTGGTTTTGATTTGCATTTCCCTAATGATTTGTTAGATCCGGTTCCCCTCAGCCCCAGGAACAGAGAGGCAGAGTCACCGAGGCTGCAAATGGCAAAGGAATTTATTGGCTAGCTCGAGCTAGGGTCCCAGTCCGAGAGCACCAACGCAGTGGCCTCTCCTATGTACCAGGACCAGGACCCCGCCTTGGGGTGAAAGTTAAGCTTTTATACCTTTTTGTGCACACGACACGCAGGTTCCACACGACACGCTGGGCACACCATCCCCCCTCCCCTCAGTTCATTGGTCCCTTTGAAAGTGGCTGATTGTGTTAGCTCCTGATTGGTCGGTTCGATTTTCGTGCCAGCGCCAGTTGTGGGCAGCGTCATTCCGGGGGGAAAGGGCGGCGTTATTTCGAGGAAACCGAAACTCAGGCCTACTCCAGGAAGTTCAGCCTGTCACGGAGTTACTCCTGCTCTTATTCCTGTTTTTCTTTTCATTCTGATTTGCTATACTTAACAAACAACTAAAGCAAGCACGGTCACAGAAGCAAATAGCATCAGTTAGAATCAAAGACAGCACATTTTTGTCTAATCTCAAACAATTCATCCCACACAAAACAAAGTACATTCTCCTACTATCAATTCCTGTTTTTCAATTAGTGATATTGAACATATTTCCTTGTGTTTATTGGCCATTTCTTCTTTGGAGAAATGTCTGTTCAAGCCTGTTGCCAATTTTTAATCAGGCTCGTTATTTTTTGTTATTGCGTTGTGGGAATTGTTAAATATATTCTGGATATCAATCCCTTATCAGATGTATGGCTTGCAAGTATTTTTTCCCATTCTATGGCTTGCCTTTTGGCTCTGTTGATAGTGTCCTTTCACGCACAACAAATTTTAATTTTAATGAAGTCAAAGTTATTTTTCTTCTCTTGTTTGTGCTTTTGGGGCCCTGTCTAAGAAATCATTAACCAAATTCAATGTCATGAAGTTTTACCCATGTGTTTTCTTGAAAGAGTTTTATAGTTTTAGAGCTTACATTTAGGTCTTTGAATCATTTTGAGTTAATTTTTGTTTATGTAAGGTATGGGTCCAGCATCATTTTTTTAGCATGGGGATATCCAATTTTCCCAGCACCGTTTGTTAAAAAGACTATCTTTTCCTCATGGAATAGTCTTGGTACCCTTGTGAAAAATCATTTGACCATATATGTAAAGGTTTATTTCTGGGCTGAGTTTGACTTTCTAAGGTCAAACTCTAGTTTCATCATTTTCTCATTGATATTGTTGCTAAGCTTCATAACTATTCTGTCTAACTCAGGTATCATTTCTGCAACATTTCTGCTATGGCATTTCCGATCATATGTGTTTTGCCTGCTTTTCTGTTTGCCTTCCTTGATTATGGGTCCCTTTTGGGGAAGGGATTTTATTCTGGAGACCTAGTGCCTTATACAACATTGCTATTGAATAAATGTTTGTTGGATAAAATTAATTTAGAGCTAAAAAAAAGAGAGAGAGACATCAGGTTAGGTATCAAAAAGAGTTTTCATCATTAGAAATGATTACTGTGACTTAATGGGGCTTTAAGGAAAGATTCCTTTTTTTTTTTTTTTTTTTGCTAATGATATTTGCCCTCTTTTCCCATACTTGTGACTGTGATTGCAATTGTTATTACCCTCCTCCTAACAAGGATAAATAATTTTAACTAAATTTTGAGATGAAGGAGAGAACGAGGAGAAAGCAGAGGTGGTAAAGGGAGGATGAAAGAAGTCAACCTCCTTCAGAAGCATTTAACAAGTGACTGGCATCGAGTCAGAATTGGCTCAGGGTGCTAGGAAGTAGTGATCTGCCATGAATGATGCATCTTATCCACAAACATGAAACACACGTTCCCTAGCACCTTTCGTCACAAGTGGCTCTTGTGCCCATGGAAATTGGAGTGGATGTATGATTAATTATTTGCCTCAGAATATAGCATCTTCACAAAGAGTAGCTTTTTTGTCTATATTTGGTGATTCCATTTGTATGGCCAAATTTGTGAATAAGCGAAAATTTTTAGTCTTATCTTTGTTAAAATAGCTTGTCAAAAAAAAAAAAAAATAAAAGCCTTAATGCTAATGACCTATGTGGTAGTCCTTCATAATACAATGAGAATAGTGAGCCAGGTTCTTCCCATGCAGTAATGTGTGTGGTTGTCACTTTCTTTTGGCTGTATTTGGAAGAGGTTAATACATAGGGGACCAGTGAATAGCAGAGTTAGAAGAGCAAATCTGCTTAACCCGTGAGAGTGAAGGATGGCAAGAAGGTATGTTAATGCCATTAGCCCTCATGGTCACAGGATATATTCCAGCTCTTCTGTTATATCCCTAAAACTTCCATCCTTTCTGACATTTCAAAGAAGCAGTATTGGTCTAGTGTCTGCCTTTGGTTACTTTTTGACTCCTTAATTAATATGATTAAATGATTCTGAAGCTAGGTACACTCAGCCTTCAATATCTATGGGCTCTACATCTGCAATTCAGCCAATCCCAGATCAGAAATATTTTTTAAAAAATAATTAAAAAATAATACAAATTTTTAAAAATACAGTATACATAGCACTTGTGTTAGGTAGTTTAAGCAATATAGAGATGAAATATACAGGAGGATTCACGTATGTTATATGCAAACACTTCCTCCATCTTTTATCAGGGACTTGAGCAGCCACAGATGTTGGCATTCCCAGGGGTCCTGGAACCAATCTCCTGTGGATACCAAGGAACTACTGTACTTGAAAAGAATAAGTAGAGACTGTGGAGTTATCCAAGTCTGGGAATTTGAAATGGATGACTTGGAGAGTCCCAGGACTAGATGGGTGTCACATTCTTTCTAGCCCCAAGATTTTATAATTCCAGTTGGTCACCGAAGCTGTAAGAGACTTGTTAGGGAATAATGCCAACCTCAGAGGGCTGGGTTAATCAATGAATCAATCAATTCTTGTCATATGTTACCATCTCTCTGAGCCTTTTGGCATTTTTGGATGCTCAAGGTTTATAAGAAATAAACCCTGACAGAAAATAGGGTTCTCATTAATTCTGGCTAACAGGTCATTTAAGAATTGCAATTTTAGGCTAGTGGTACACCAGTGACTTCGAAGAATAAATGCACCTTTTACAGGCAACTTACTTTAGAGTGGTTTACATATGCATTAATTGGAAAGAATCTGACTCAATAGTTTGAAACCCCTGAAATCCTTGGATGAAGTACACATGCTGAGATGGAAATGTAGTATGCTATTTGTATATTATTTCATTTCATGAAGTGGCAACTTGGCAGAGTTGTATTTAGAAGTGATTGCACTCTATAGTCCTTCTCCTCAGCCCTCTTTTATGTGGGTATAATCTACTGCAATAGTATCATAGACATTTATGCACTGCTGTTTGCATAAGCCTTTTATTGGAAATAACCCAACAAAACAGCATTCACTGCTAGCTTAGCACAGTTGGGCCTTCTCTAATGCTTATTTTCCTACACATCAAAAAAACAAAATCTCTGGTAAATGTTAGTAGGATGCTATCTACAAGCAGGATATTTAAAGATAGGCCTTTCCTCTATCCTTGGCTTACCTCCTGAGGATGGAGGTTAGAGGCCCAAGTGACATAATTCTGTGCAGATCTGTGCCTAATAGAGGCAGCAAATTCAAATTAACATTATTACTTTTCACCTTATCTATTTATAAAACTTATTCCTCATTGCATTAAACAGTATATTTAACAAATAGATTAACTATTCCATAACATTTTATCAGGTTTTTAAAATGTGATGTCGAGCTATAATGCAGAATGACAACGCTAATGGGTTTACCAATTACTATTGTAAATGACTTAAAAGCTTGTCCACACTCTGGAACTTGCAAACACGTTACCTTCAGAGTTTATCTCATTTTTAATCCTATGAATAAACATGTGGTTGTAGGGTAAAAAGAAATCTTTGTAGATTAAAGATTTGCCACCTTTTGTTACAGTGGACTCAATTTATTTTTTGGTGTTTATATTATAGAAATTTATAGTAGTGTAATAAATTCCCATGTACTCTCCACCCAGTTTGAGAAGTTGTCAACATTTTGCCATATTTTTAAATGGCAAAAACAACATTACTGAAAGTTTGGAAATATGAATGAAAACTACCTATGGTCCCATCCACCTTAACCCAACTCTCATCATTTTTTGTATTCTCTCCCATTCTTTCCTTACAGTTATAATATACAGATACTGTTTGTTTCTTCTTTTTGCTGAACATCGTCAAACCAAGAGCTAATAATGGCTGTCAATTGATATCCTTCTGTGTCAGGCCACCGGGCTAGTTGCTTTACCTATAGTTCATAGTTCTTCACAATAACAATATATTAGTATAGATATTCCTCCCTGCTCCTCCGCCTCCTTTTACAGATAAGGAACCTGAGACTCAGAGAAGTGACTTGCTCAGGCGTTGTGTATCTAGCATATGGATTCACACAAGAATCTAATTCCAAGGGTATGCTCTTTCCTCTCTATAATGTAGCCTCTTCAAAAGCATTTTTGCATGTTGCTACATACTCCCCATTTTACGGAAAAAGAAATGTCGGTATGCAAATTTTGACCATATAATATATAGAAGCATCACTGGGATATAGATGCCACTAAGGATGCAGAGGGATAAAAGGTATGATGGTCTCTGCCCTTCAGTGTTCATGCTCTAATGCTGAGGAACCTGATGCCTTCGATACACTAACAAAGAAAAGTGATGTGGTTAGCTCAGGCCCACCCTGATAATCTTTCTCTCTTAAAGCCAGTTGTGCCATATGACATGAACTAATCATTGGGGTAAGAAACCTGTCATATTTACAGTCCTAGGAACTGTGTACACTAGGGGTGGAGAATCTTACAGAACCATCTTAGAATTCTATTTATCATAAGCTCCTAATGAGAAACTACTCAAGTGTTCATTAAGAGGAGAATGGATAAACTGTAACATATTCATACAATGGAATATCCTTAGCAATAAAAAGGAACAAATTGGTATTAATAATAAACATTTCCAAATCTGTAGATTCCACCAAGCTTGGATAGAAAATACTTGAAAAAATTTTTTGTCTGTGCTGAATATGTACAGACTTCTTTCCTTGTCATTATTACCTAAACAATATAGTACGACATCTATTTACATAGCATTCATATGTTATTAGGTATTATAAATAATCTAGAGATGATTTAAATTATATGGGAGGAGTGCATAGGTTTTATGCAAAGAATACAGCATTTTATATCAGGGACTTCAGCATCCACGGATTTTGGTATCTGGAGGACGTCTTGGTACCAATTCCCCATGGATACTGAGGGATCACCGTATGCAGTAACATGGATAAATTTCCCAAACTTTATGCTGAAAAGACCCAGGACAAAAGAATGCTTACGGTGTGATTCCATTTATTTGAAGTTCTAGAGAAAGTAAAACTAAGTGTGATAATAGAAAATTACAATATGTTGTTGTTGTCAGGGATGAGATAGTGGAGATTGCCTGAGAACGAGCACAGGAGAACTTTTCAGAGTGAGGAAAGTGTTCTACATCTTGATAGGAGCATGAATTACATAGCTGCTTTCATTTGTCTCAACTCTCGAACTTTACTCTTAAGTTCTCTTACGATCTTGTATTGCCCTGATTGTACATTGTACCTTAATCTAAAAATGAAAACATTGCTGTATTAAATCCATGTTTTACTTCTCATCAGACTCTTGGATTAAGGAATGAACCACAATTATATATAATGTCCTGCATAAAATGTTGAAGCTGGAAAACAACTTCACAAATTATCTAGTTTAATTCCTTTGTAAACACTACTGCCTTAACGAAGAAAAAAGTTTAAAATTGCTGATGATAAAATCTGCTGCTCAGGAGGAGAGTTTGTGTATGCCAGCAGAAAATACGACAGAGGGACAGATTTGCTAACAGCAATACGTCTTGAAGTATAAGCACAGAATGTGGATCAAGACATTTTCCTTAGATGTGTTTGGCAGAAGTTGTTTTCTTACTGTGATGGGTCTGATCTGGGAATGCACAGCATCTAGCTGCTGTCTGTGATCTGGCTGAGAAATAATTTATAAAAGCGCCATTGTAGTTAATAAAGGACACATGGTGTTAATGTTAGACTGTCTCTGACCTCACACTCCCTCTGTGGAAATGATCTATAAGATCGCCAAAGGTTTTGCGACCCTGTGTGCAAAAAAAGGTCACGTTTGTGTAGACAGATTTCACAAACCACCCCCTGCAGTTTTTATGTTAGTCTTTAAAAATTGTTTTGTTTTGTTTTTTATAAACTACTGGTCATTGCATTAATTTCATATGATGTCCTGGCTGATTATTGATTTTAGGTTTTAAGTCCATAATGAAAATATTTTGGTGGCTGTTAAAATCATTATAACTTTTAAAGGTTCTTTAACAATTAGTTTAGTTATCTTAAAAATTCGGAATTGTGCTTTGCATTTTTATTGTGAGGTGTTCCCATATGCTAGTATTTTAAATGTTTTACGTTTGTTTTCTTCATCTCTGAAACCTTTTTATTTTCTCATTGAATTTTGTTGCTCAGGTCTTTATGGAAACCTATATTCTCTGACACTGTGTTGGTCATTTCAGGCTCTGTTAGTTGTTAGTGTTGTCTTCCAGAGTGGCCATGGGGGTTCCTTCCAATGACTTAAAGAGAATTAGTAAAAACACCATTCCCTCCTTTCCTGGTTATTTGTTTGTTGAGTGGTTAATATAGTAAACTAAGAGTTTTGGAATTAAAATTGTCAAATTCTTTGAGTTCTGAGAAATTAGAGTTTTTCATGTAAATGATTTTTATATGGTGATAGTAGCCCTTCTGTTTAGTTGTAGCTATAACAATTCTTGGTTTTTCTGTATTAAAGAACATAACTTTGGCTTGGTTTACTTATGAATAATGCAGTTTATGTAAAATGATTTTGTGAGATGAAAACTCTGTCTTGTTCTCCTGGTATTAAAATAATTATTCCTTAAAATATCTGCACACAAAAGGACAAATACTGTATGGTTCCACTTATAGAGCTATCTAAAATAGATTCATAGAAACAGAAAGTAGAATGGTAGTTGCCAGGAGGAAATGGGAGTTGTTTAAATGGGTATAGAGTTTCAGTTTTGCAAGATGAAAAAGTTCAGGATATCTGTTGCACAACAATGTGAGTGTACTTAACACTACTGAACTGTATGCTTAAAAATAACCATTTTTAAGATGATAAATTTTATCTCATGTGTATTTTACCGTGATTAAAAGTAAAACATATATCTTAAGCAAAAAATCTACTAGTTTTGCATTTTTGAGATGAGGAAACCAGTTATAACCAAGAAATGTCAAATGTAATTTAATCTTTTGACTTCAGATTAACAGATTCTTCCTTTCTTTTAGTCTCATCACGTAACATACAACATACATTCTTTACATTGGGTGTTGTGCTTCAGCATTGCTTTCTTCTGGGGCAACTCCTTACCCCATCTTTTTTTCTACCTTTGACTACCCAGAACTCCTACATTTAAACTTCTTCCCAAAGTTGCTTGTTGGTGGATTAAAAATAATTTTTAATATGAGAAAAATCATAACCAACGATGAGGTAGGCATATAATGCCGTCGGCTACTGTCGCTTTGTCTAGTGCTCCCACCTGTTACTAGGGACATTGAAAAAAAATTATAGAGCAACCTCTGTGTGTCTGTCATTGTGCTAGTGTTTCCACATATGTGTTTTTTGAGAGTTGGTTGTTCATCAGAAATAGATCAAGTTGCCCAGACTCAAAGGGAGTTTTGATTATTATTTTTTATGATTGCCTTGGCCATGGGAGTATTCTGTTCTTGGGACAAATCGTAAATTACTTAATGAAGATATATTCCTAATAAGAGTGTATTTTAGTGTTAAAAAGTGTGCTTACATATGTTTCACTAATACAGGGAATTAATTCTCAGTATGTGGAAAGCTATAATGTCTCCAAAGTGTTCATTATGCTGGATTTGTCGGATTTATATCATTGGGGGCAAAGCTCAAGAGAGAACAAGCGAGCACATATTTCCTTCCAACTGTCCTTCTCCGTGTTACTGTTCATAGGGAAGTGTTCACAGCCAGTGTGCCGAAGCAGCCTAGTGCAAGGAAGACCATGCATCAGAATGTTTGTTTTGAACAGTTATTTTTAGCAGCAGATCTAGAAATCGTATTTTCAATTTAGGATATACCTTCGCATTTATTATGAGCGCTCCAAAAAGAGTAACTAATTTTAGACATGCGTATGTGGGTGCATGTGTACATTGCATGCACGTGTGTATGTGAGAGCGAGTGAGAGAGACTGAGTCTGAGACTGTGTGTGAGTGTGAGAGGGAGGGAGAGGCAGGGAGAGGAAAGAAAAAGACATCCCCTTAATAGCAAGAGGGGGTAGAGGCTTACTCAGTCTATTATCATAAAGCTCGGCTAATGTAGCTTCTGAGTCATGTGACTGCAGAAAAGGCTATTATCTCAATGAAAAGGAAACCGGTTTTTAGAGCAAGCAATAGAATAGAAGCAGGAAGAATTTTCGAGTGTTCCACCATGCTGGATTGTCAAAGGGGGATCTGTCTGATCAGCAGCTAAAAAAGGATTTGTGTGGCTAGTTTGTCAGCTATCGTTAGAAACAAATGATAGAGGAGATAAGCGGCAGGGTGCTCAGCATGTGCTTAGGTTTACATCAAGACGTGATGTTGATTTGGGTTAATAGAGGAGATTTATCTCTGAGGCAGTAAATTTATTGCTAATTGTGGGGGGGGTTGTTTTGTTTTGATTAGTGATGTATAGTGTTTGTATTTACATCACTGATGAAGATAAAGAGAAGCTGCTGAGCTCTGATTTGAACTGCAGAGGCTGTGGACGATTTCAAGGTGTGTTTCAGAAGTACTCTGACTTAATATTTGGTAATGTTCTTGGAATTCTGTGTGCTTGTGGATTGGATGTGCGTGCGTTGTCGAAAGGAGAACTGAGCATGACAACCAGGCGGCGATAATGTTCTCAGGAACAAACAGATACATTGTGACCCAAATTGATTCTGTGGTCCTTATTTCTTTTGTGTTTAGTGTTTAAAGATTACTTGCAGTTTCTTTATGTGGCCAAGACAGTGTCATGCTTGCTTTCAGGAACTATTTTGGTAAGCATTTTCTAAAATTCAGGACAAGAGTCTTAATCCTTAAGGTGCAGTTCTTAATTATTAAGGAATAAATATGAGTATAAGCTTTATATTTGTATCTCCATGTTCATTTTCTTTTTCATTATTCTTTTGTAATTCCAAGCTTAAAAGAGAGCTTTGTAGTAAATTTGAAATTATTTAATTTTTGATTAGATAATAAATAAAGCTTTCTCTTTTGGCTGAGGCCTTGATTCAGTGATTTTTTTTTTCTTTTTTTGTTATGCATACACCTAACTTTCTCTGGTTGATCCTTATGCTGCTGTATGCAGAAAACTAAGTAACATTCAGTTAATCTTTAGACTGTGCTTGCCCACTTTTGCTCATGCTAATGCTATTAATTCTCTCAGCAGTCTGTACCTTTCTCTTAACCTTGGAAGGTGTAGTACTTAAAAATCTGAGATTGGTGAAAGATAATTGTAAGCGTTATCTGAAAAGGGTTAACTATTACACAATGTATACCTGAAGAATTAATTTGCTAATGTTTTTCCTGTAACTTCTAGAGCAGATATGCTCAAGTGTCTGTATGTTTCCAAATCAGGTATTTTGAAACAACTATATTGTATACAGTTCCCTTTTGAAGTTGACATTGAGGAGGTAAGAAATCTATCAGGCAATTCCTACTATATATATATCTTAGTTTAACAAAGGATTAATTCTTGCTATCTTTTCTAATAAAAGATGGTGAGTGCAACTCAAACATAATTTTTAATTACTGAGTGCAGAAGGTTCTTACAATACCCATCTACAAACCGTATCTTAGCACACTATAGTTTAATAAATCAGTAATCTTATTAAGTGGGATTTTCTATAAAGAAAAACAACATTGGCAACTTAGTTTAGTCTGTCTACGTACAAAAACAACTTGGTTCAAATAAGCAGTTAATTGACTGTGGCTTTTATCATTCTGGATTTTTAAAAAAGTGTAAGTCTCTCCCACATTCAGCAAAGTAGGCTATAAGACAGTTACATACTGGTTTTAGCCCAAAAGGCACCAGTATCATATGTTAAATATTTCGAATAATAAAATTTTCAGTGCTGGGTTGTTTGGGCTTCCTTTGTTTTTCCTTCATTTTTGCTTTTTAATTTTATTTTGTTGCCTTATTAAAAACCTTCAAATGGTCCAAGAATTTTGTAATAATTTGAAGATGTTTTTATTGAACACCTACTATTATTACAAAATACTCTGTGAAACACTATGGGAAAACAAAGGTAAATAATCCAACAAGATAACTTAAAACTGACATTGGAACCTAGCCTCAATAAATGTAATTTTCCTATATCTTATGGGAATTTTAAATAGTTAAAAGGAATTGTGTATAAAACTTATCTGACTGTTCGACGAATACTTCCCTGATGACTTTGTGAATAACTTTTCACACGAGCAGGTTTCGATGATATTATGGTTTGAACCAATCTGCATCTGTGCCAATTCATATTTCCTTTGCATTATAACAGAAAAACATTTGTTTATATCGTCTCCTAAAACTGGAATGGTTTTTGTTCCTCATAATGTTGTTTTTCTTCTAGGACATAAAATATCAGTCCTTTAAAAATTTAAAGTATTTTCAGAAATGGATTAATATGTTGTGTTATCTCAAAAAAGGTTTTACTTTTGGAGGTTTGTGTGGGGAAGCACCACAATCAGTTAGAAGATACAAATTTTGACGTCAAGGTAGTGTCTTACACAAGCCAAATGACTAGTTTGCAAATCTTGCTCACTTCAGAATTCCAACCACAGTAATTAACCACAGATATTATAATCAGGTCTGATCTTGTCAAGCAGAGGGGGTTTGTTTCTTGGAACAATTTTTGATTTGTAGGAAAGATAGGGTAGGAGGAGGTGGAATTGAAGGTGACCCTGTGTTGTAAAACTCAGTGGAATATGTTCATAGGACTTTTTTGGTTTTTGAGAAAATAAATGTTTGGGAAGGTTTAGGTAGGATTAAAGTACTGGGTTATATTTTAGAGACAGTTTAATTCTCTGGAAGCCAAGGGGATATGAAATTCATGAAGTGAAAAAGTTTGTGCAACAGCCAGCAAATTTTTCCATAGTACTTCTTACAGGATTTATTCTAAAAATTATCATTCAGAAATGCTGAGAAAGTTTTAGAATCAGTTGGCTTATCCATTTTTCTCACAGGTGCTATAGTCCTTGACATTAAGAGGTAAGACTTGGCATTCTCTGATGTATATTTTCGTAACGATGACTCTTTTCACCAGGTTCATAGTTAACATGCACGATTATGGCTTGTGATAATCACTAATATAGTATATTACATAAACATGCATTTGCTTTAATTTTAAAGATACCGTAGTTATTACTACTCATTTCATTAAAGATTTTGTAAGCAACACCAAATGCTGTAATCTTGACTTTGAATTGTTTCTCCTTTAAAAGTAAGTCAAGTTGAAGAAATATGTTTAGGTATAGAAGCTAAATGTTTAGTTTAAACATTAGTTTATGTCCAGTCAAACCTAATAGTAAATTAATTGGCTAAAATAAAAGGCCATAAAAGCATGCTGTTAGGCTTATAATAATATGTTTTGTTTCTGTAAGTCTGAAAATTATAATCAAAATGAATGATAAATATATTGAAACATCATAAGAACTTTCAAATTTTTTATTGTTTATTAATTGGCCTTTCTAAATTTTGCTTTTTTTGTTTTAAATGTAAAAGTGTCTATTTTTAATGTCATTTTTACATATACTTTTTTTTTTTTTTTTGGAGACAGGGTCTCGCTGTGTTGGCCAGGCTGGAGTGTAGTGGTGACATCATAGCTTGCTGCAACCTCCAACTCCTGGGCTCAAGCCATTCTCCTGCCTCAACCTCTGAAGCAGCTGGGACTACAGGTGTGAGCCACCATGCCCAGCCTTTACATATACTTATTAAATATAACATTTTGTGGGCTTTGCTTTTTCCTCTCTTTTCATGAGGAAAATGACTTTAGCATAACAATTGAACAGTAGTTTTCTTAACCTTAAAGTCTGCTTGTATGTAGAACTTCTATGCCAGGTACCATTCTGTGGATCTTATATATATTAATTCATTTAGTTCTCACAATAACGCTGGTTGTGGTATCTCATGCCTATTTTACAGTTGAGGAAATGGAGACACAGGGAAGTAGAGTAACTTGTTCAAGCTCACACAGCTACTAAGTTGTAGAGCAGGATTCAGACTCAAGTAGTTTACCTCCAGAGTCTAGGCTCTAAATTGCTATGTGTGACAGGTTCAGTGGTGCTAGGTTGGAGTTGCTGATTTATTCTAGAATGAAGACAGGATGAACATAGGGACAAGGAGAAAACTACATTAAGGTTGAAGTGATTTTTGGTTTTTAATGTGTATACTTTTAGTAAACTTCTGTTTTATTTCAAATATATTAAGAGTAAAGCATTATTTAAAGGGTATTTGGTCTGCATTGAAAAGAAACATATATTCATGAAAATTTAACTCCCAGCTAATTCAGAAATCTGCTTTAGAGGAAGGGGAGACACGAGGGCGAACATTAAGATGGGTAGCAGAGACTGTTACGAGAGATAGACTGTAGGTTGCCATGGGTTCGGGAGAAGTTCTGTAGTGGTGGGATCTGAAAGGTGCGTGTTACATGTTTTCTTACTTAGCTTCTTCCCCCTTTCCTTGGCACATGCAGGCTTGGCTGCTTCCAAAGTCCTTTACTCACTACATTGCTATGATGGAGAATTCAGGTATAAAAACCACAGAGAATCCAAATTGAGATCCTGTTTTCAGACATTGAGAACCCTGGAATGTAAACCACTGACTTAAGATTTGTTGTAGAGCATTTTATATCCATGCGAATTTTCTAGAGAGGGGTGCTTGTCTACATGGTCTTTCAGAGGGGGAGCCCTCGTCCCTCATCGAATGTTAATAATGGTTTATAGCCTATTTGCTCCTAGGCGATGCCACTCTTTCCAGTCAGTATTCATGGTTGGCAAGGTTTTACTCCACTAAATCCTTGTTATTGGAGCCTTGGGGGAATGAGTGAGAAAGTAGAGTATGGATATAGCTTTATCACTTACCTTTGGTCCCCCTTGACGTAGCCTTTTATGTGTTGGGTTATTTCTAAAATGCAAAAGTAACCAATTTCATTTTTACACTTAAATCCTCTTGCTCATTTATTTAACAGCTGTTTGTTGTAAGATTTCGTCAGGTGCTTCACTAGAACTGACTCTCTGAAAGTGAGGATTGTTGAGGGCCCACTTAGCAGAGAGAATGATGATGGAGCTGATTCTTAAGCTAACGCTGGGATGGTGATCGCCAGGCACAAAAGGAGGTGGCCCTTCAGTGCCCAATACAGTAGCCACCAGCCACAATGGCTTCTGAGCATTTGAAATGTGGCTAGTTTAAGTGCAAAATGTACCCATGTTTTGAAGACAGTATGGAAAAAAGAATGTAAAATATCTCATTAATAATTTTTAAAATATTGGTTACATGTTGAAATGATAATATCTTGCCCATATTGTGTTAAATAAAATGTATTCCTCAATTTCATTTCACCCATTTGTTTTGACTTTTAATGTGGCTGCTAGAGACCATCAGTGGTCTGTCCTCCATGCTGCTCTCAACAGAGAGGACAGCATGTGTAATGGGAGAAGGCTTCAAGTAGTGGTTTTTCTTGTGGATGATACTTCTGGGCTGGACACCAGGGATACAGTAAGGAGCAGGAAGGAGTAGACCCTTCCTAAACCTTGGAATCAGTAACTATAGATTAGAAGCAATTTGAAGACCACATATTCCTTGGTGGGACATAAAAGGGTCTTTCATTTTCTGGGTCAACCCTTCCAGCTTTATGGTCCAACATTCTCACCTACTCCCATATTCTGCCTATAATATACTACAGTTGATTCTTGTGATGTGCAAGAGTCATGTTCTGTAAAGTTGTTGCAAACGCCTAGTTGGCAAAATACCGAGCCATTGCTCCTAGGGGAAATACACAGTCAGATTCCTGCAGGCCTTTGGTGACATTTTAGTCATCTGATCAATATATTACCTTATTTTATGTGCATTTCTGTTTAAAGATACCTTATTTAATATGTATTGTTGATTCATTAACATTGAACTCATAGCCAGCGGCACTGTAACTCCTGCCTGAACAAAGCTTGTCTAACATATGTATTTTCTCATGAGGCACATCACTGACTTCTTGCATTTAGGAACACTAGATAGCATTTCAGCATTATGCTTGGGGGCCATTTTAAATAGTAGAACCACAAAAATGCAAAAAACATAGCCCTAAATAGACTGCAAAAAGATACGTGTATTATAGTATGAGAGTTAAAAGGAGAAGGCAGTGTCTTCTTGTCCGAACAAGAAGTGTTACATGCAGAGTACCTACAATAAGCCGTGTATTTCAGATAGTAATGACAATAACAATGAAGGTAGTTAATGTTTATGATGCAATTTCTATATACCAAGCCATGTACTTTCATATTTTATTTCATTTATTTTTCATAGAAATTTATAAAGTAAATATTATTTCTAAATATTACAGACGTGGAAACTGAGGCTCAGAAAAAGGTTAAGTACTTCTCCCAGGGTTGCACAGCTCGTAAGTGGTGAAAGCAAGAAATATTAATAACTCCAAAGCTCATTATTATCTGGAGGTTCAGCGACTCCAGGGCCAAGTCAGGAGATGTAGTCAAGTAGAACTGCCTTCTTCAATAGGCTTCTGTCTTTTGTGGAAACGGTTAGCCACAAATTTCCCCGTATCAAAAGCCTCCGTGTCTGTGTGCTAGCCTAGCTATTGAAATCTGGAGGAATCGAGCATGCGAGATGATTTGCTGAGAAGAGAGGTCAAGAACCACTCTGCGTTTGTTGGCTGTGGTGGCAAAGGTGCTCTCTTGATGTGCTTCTGCTGGTTTTCCCCTGCCCGCTAACCAACCCCTTCACACTCTCACTGCATGTCTTTTCTCTGCCCCGTGACTTTGGCTCGCTTATCGTAACTTTATCTTGGGATTTCTTTCCGTGTGTCTTTTCAGCAACTTCTCTTTTCCCACTGAACAGTCCTTTCTTAGATATTCCAAAGGCTGAGAAACTGATGCAACCAATCACTGTTGTATTTGTTTAGATAGAACCCTTGTGCCAAGCCATCCCCACAGACCCTGGCAGCCTATAGACTGGATACCCGAGCCAAGTACTGGGGAGCAGTGTCTCACGGTATTGTTAGGGTGTCTTCTGTGTGAGCTGGATCAAGCTGCCTCATAAAAGCAGAGTGTGGGTCCTTAGGAAGGGCTGCAGCATAGACTATCTGGTTCAGAACAGATTGCAGTAGAGTCTGGTGCTGTGGGACATTGACCAAGATCTGTGGGACTCTGGGTCTTATGTTTCTTCACAACTAAAATTAGCAGACCAATTAAAATTGTGTGATTTGTCTGCTTGGCTGTTGGTAGAGTTTAGTCTTTTATTTAGATGATAGTTGGTGTGTACGTTTATCAGATGTAACCACTGTTGAATTATATTTAGTTCCCTCTGCAAGGTTGAAATAGAATTCCTATAATGTCCCATTTGAGGCCCCTTCTGACCTACTCGGTCTGATATCCCATCACCTCTAGATTATTTCCACTCCCAGGTAACCTCAAGACAGTTGAAATTAGATTCTGGAACATACTTTCCTAATACAGATTAGAACTGTTATCAGGACACCTAGGATTAGGTAGAGGAAAGCAAGGTGACAGATGTAGGCAGGAAGTTGTTTCTTAACAGGAGTTAGTGTGAGCAGAAGGTTAGTGTAAGAGAAATTAACCCAATTATCGTGAGACATGTTTTACTGGAATGTGGGTCTGGACTGCAGGTTAATGGGGGCACAGTTGGTCTTATGGGTACCTGGCACTGTCCTGAAAACCTAAACCTCCTAAGTTCAGTATAATTTTGTGGTTTAAGCAAGCAATGGCACTATATTCACTGTTGGTCGCAGTCAGTCCCTGGAGGTGGTGAGAACAGTCTGAGTGCTGGAATAGAACAGAAGCACAGATAACCATATCACAGCGACATAACTGAAAAGGAAATTCAGGGAAGAGATAGTTCCTACTTCCTTGGTGATGCTGAGAGGAAAGAACAAAAAATCTGATTCCTTCATATCATAGCTTGGGAAGGCCATGGTTTCTCTGTTGGAGTTTCATTTCACATTGGAAGGTCAGCAATTAGCTCCATGTGGTAATACTGACCATATCTGGCAATCCTGACTTAAACCGTCCATTCCTTTTGTTATGTTACAACTGAAGATCTCTGGGGATGGACGTTCCATGAACTTTGAGGATGAAATGCTCATTTTTTTCTATTATGTTTTACCTAGATCGTTTCCTTGTGTCATTGTTGGCAACTCTCCTGTTATACATTTTGAGATATTTATTTAATGGCTTGTGTTAGGAAATGCTAAGTACTGTGGATAGAGCATGGCATTTGCAGTCAGAACTTGGTTTGAAGCCTTGCCCCACAGCTTAAGAGCTCTGAGAGTTTGGACAGGTCAGGCAACTTCTCTGAATCTGTTCTGTCCTCTGTAAAATGAGGGACAATATTTGCTCTGTAGAGCCCTGAGAATTAAGTAAAGTAATACACTGCCTAGTACATTGTCCAACATTTAACAATTACTGAACACCGAATATAATATTGTTTTGTTTGTTTTTCAAACCGTACATTTTGTCAGTTTGTCATTTCTTGTCTTGAAATATCCCTTCAACACGTGTGGTATACTTTCTCAACTGTGTATGTTTTCTCTTCCGAAGTAGTTCTCTCTCTCTCTCTCTCTCTCTCTCTCTCTCTCTCTGTCTTTCACCAGCTTATTCCTTGACTAAATTCCCAATGAACCTGTCATTTCTGTCTTCTGAAGCAACATGGAATCTCTCATTTCTATCTGAATCACAGATTTTTAATTTTACTCTTGTTCTTGCAGTCAAGTAGATTTGTTATTTTATTTTTATCATCAAGTCATTTGGTTAAATCATATTAAACTTGCAGTCGACTAACATTCCCTGATTATTTTCACCTGAATGACCACCATCTTGGTTTCCCTTATTTAGAACTTCATACAGTTAATTTTTTTTAACGTCATGGCAAGTATCTATGTTTGTTCTTGTGGCAGCTATGCTGGCCTCTGAAGACTATGTAGTAACACAGGTCAGGAAGTGAGCCTGGAGACATAGGCAAGGGCTAGCTCTTCAGACACCTTACGTTACATTTGAGGAAGCATAGGCTTCCTCTTGGAGGGAATGAAGTCCCCTAGGGAATATTAATCAGGGAAATCATCTGCAGGTAAGGAGACTTATTTTGGATAATCCAGGTGAGAGATGATGAACACCTAAAGCAGAAGCAGTCGTGATTAGCAGAGTGATGACAGGGGAGACTTGAGAATACTTGAGAGGCATGGTCACCCTTGTTGATGATTTGATGAGGAGAGCACAGAAGTGTAAGGGTGATGTCCAGTGGACTGACGCCTTGCAGGGGGGCATTGTGGGGTGGGGAGAAGAAATGGATGAGTTCAGTTTTGTCAGTAGCCACCCAGCAGCTGGATTTTTGTGGTGGAAGCTTTGAGAGGTGAAGGCTGGAAAGAAAGATTTGGGGAACCTACGGGGATAGTTGGTACCACCACAGGATACTTACTATGAAGTGGTAGTTCTTAATCCTACTTGAACATTAGAAATACCTGAAAAGGTTTTAAGAAAAGTACTTGATGGTCAAACTACACCTCTCAAATTTCTGATTTAATGAGTCTAGAGTAGTGCCCTGGTTATCTGAGTTCTTTCTTTAAAATTTTGTTTTGTTTTTTCCAATATTTTTATTGTGGTAAAATATACATAAAATTTACCATTTTAACTATTTGTAAGTGTACAGTAAAGTAACATTAAAAACAATGTTGTATAACCGGCACCACTATCCATTTTCAGAACTGTTTCATCATCCCGAATAGAAATTCTATACACATTAAACAGTAACTCCCCACCCCTCTCTGCCCTCAGCCCCTGACACCTCTATTCTACTTTCTGTCTCTGTGAATGTGACCATTCTAAGTACCAAATGGAATCATAATATGTAGCTTTTTGCATCTTGTTTCTTTCATTTAGGATGTTTCCAAGATTCATCCCTGTTTCAGCATGCATTGGTACTTCATTCCTTTTTAAGGCTGAATAATCTCTTGTATGTATGTATACATTTTGTTTATTCATTCATATGTTAATAGACATATGGGTTGTTTCTACCTTTTGACTATTATGAATACTGCTGCTTTGAACATGGGTGTACATATATCTCTTTGAGTCTCTGTTTCAATTTTTTTGGGTATGTACCTAGAGGTGGAATTGCTAGATCATATGGTAATGTACTTTTTTCCCCCCCCTTTGAAGATAGAGTCTCACTCTGTTGCCCCAGCTAGAGTGTGGTGGGGTCATCAGAGCTCACTGCAACCTCAAACTCCTGGGCTCAAGCCATCCTCCTGCCTCAGCCTCCTGAGGACCTGGGACTACAGGCACACACCACTATGCCTGGCTAATTTTTCTATTTATGGTAGAAACAGGGTCTTGCTCTTGCTCAGGGTGGTCTCGAGCTCCTGAGCTCAAGCAACCCTCCCACCTTGGCCTCCCAGAGTGCTAGGATTACAGGCTCCAGCCACCTGGCCTGGTAATATACTTTTTAAAAGCTCCCCAGGTGATTTTTAAATATGTAGCCATGGTTAAGAAGCTATGGTGTAGAACAAGGGTGCTTAATCTTAGAAGGTCCATAAATGGTCTTAGTGACTTAGTGACTCTTTTTAGGAGAATTATATGTCTTACTTTTATGTGTGTGCTTTTACTTTTTGGCTTTGATTGGATTCTGAGAGCTGTTCACAACCTCAAAAGCCATGTTAAGAATCACTGGAGAACCCAATTTGAATAGGCAAAGGATTTGAATAGGCACTTTTCTAAAGAAGATATGCAAATAGCCAAATAGGCACATGAAAAGATGCTCAATATCATTAATTATTAGGGAAATGCAGATCAAACCCATAGTGAGATATACCACTTTCTACTCAGTAGGATGGCTATAATAAAAAAGAAAAGGGAAATAACAAGGATTGGGGAAGATGTAGAAAAATTGGAACCCTCCTACATTGCTGGTAGGAATATAAAATGGTATAGCTACTTTGAGAAGCAAATTGATAATTCTTTAAGAAGTTAAGCGTAGGCTCACGCCTGTAATCCTAGCACTCTGGGAGGCTGAGGCGGGTGGATCGCTCAAAGTCAGGAGTTCGAGACCAGCCTGAGCAAGAGTGAGACCCCGTCTCTACTAAAAAATAGAAAGAAATGATCTGGACAACTAAAAACATACATATATGTATATATAAAAATCAGCCGGGCATGGTGGTGCATGCCTGTAGTCCCAGCTACTCGGGAGGCTGAGGCAGGAGAATCGCTCGAGCCCAGGAGTTTGAGGTTGCTGTGAGCTAGGCTGACGCCACGGCACTCTAGCCCGGGCAACAGAATGAGACTCTGTCTCAAAAAAAAAAAGTTAAACATAGAGTTACCGTATGACTCACCAGTACCATTCCTAGCTATATATCCACAAGAATTCAAAGCATGTATCAGTGTGAAAACTTGTACACAAATGTCAACAGTAGCATTATTCATAAAAGCCAAAAAGTCGGAACAACCCAAATGACCATCAACTGATAATTGGAGAAACAAAATGTGATATATCCGTACAATGTAATATTTGTCCATACAAAGGAATGAAATACTGATACTTGCAACAATATTGCTGAACCTTGAAAACATTATACTAATTGAAACAAGTGAGGCATAAAATGCCCTACATATTATTTGATTCTATTTATGTGAAATGTCCACATTAGGAAAATCCACAAAGACAAAAAAAGTAGATTAGTACTGGTTAGGGGCTGGGGAGAGGGGGGAATGGAGTAAATGCATAATGAATATGGGGATCCCTTTTGGGGTGATGAATATGCTTTGGAATTACATATGATGATGGCTGCACAACTCTGTGAGTAGACTACAACCACATTTTAATGTATACATTAAAAGGGTGAATTTTGTGGCATGTGACCTCAATATAGCTGTTAAAAATAATTTCGAAAACAAGATGACTGAGGAGAGGACTGGCTGAGATGGAAGCCTAGATAATTCCAAAGAGGGAGAAGATCCCCTAAAAGAGATGGAAAAGGAATAATTAAATGGTTTCAGAGCAGGACCCGTAGAGCGCTGTGCCATGGAAGCCACCGAGCAGAGAGACTGAAGGAGGGATCACGGAGGATCATGGGCTAAGGGGTGGATTATGAGTGTGGCAAACACAGCAGAAAGTTCGGTGACAACATTCCGCACGCCAAAATTTCTGTAGGTTT
Source organism: Indri indri (assembly GCA_004363605.1). Lineage (NCBI taxonomy): Eukaryota > Metazoa > Chordata > Mammalia > Primates > Indriidae > Indri > Indri indri. Next base: position 104,752 of record RJWJ010001580.1, on the reverse strand, counting down.
GGCATTTGAATGTCATGGAAGACTAGGGGGCAGATGTAATGGAGTGACGTGGGAAGAAATGTAATTGCTTTGGATTGCAAAGAGCGTGGCAGGGAATAGGAATGGTCTCCAAGCCTGTATTCCCTTATTTGAATCTCAAAATTCAGCAAACTCTGAAAATGGAAAGATTTTTCTAATTCATTTGGCAGTAAAACCTGACCGGAATGGATGTGAGATGATTTATAATCTTCATTTGTCCCACTTAGTGTGAATATTCATACATTTTGCTGCAGAAATGATACTGAATTTGATTACAGAATGCTCCTGCAGGCCCCTCTGGGGATGTTATGAAATACGGTATATGCCATGTATTATGTTTCTAAAATTTAAAAAATATATATATATTATAAGTATGAATTCTAAATCATATGGTCCCCAGTGTTTGGGGTGTAAGGGATTACGGAGTTGCACTCTTTGGACAGGTCTGGATGTGGAGGAAAGATGTGAAACTGAATAGTAGCTATAGAGGGATTTAGACTCAGTGGATTTTTTTTTTTAAGGGGATGGAAATGACCTGAGTGTGCTATAGGTTAAAGTAGAGAGGAAGGGGTTGAAAATGTGGGAATGAGCGGCCACAACTATGGCAGCAGGGTCTCAGAGAAGGTGAAGAGGGGAATAGGGAATGTGGTTGACGCGGTCAGTATTTACAGGAAGAAGGATCATGCATCCTCCAAGACACTACAAGTGATGTCGATAGAGATGGATATCTTTCTAAGCACAACAAGGGAAGTTGAGGAAAATCAAATTGAAGGGCCATTTGTTGAAGTGGTAAAAGCTGGAAATAATTGTTGAGGTAAAAAGAAGGAGCTGGCTTGAGACCAGTAAAGGATTTTAGAAACCTTGAACGTCTGTGAGGCCATTCTTCCCATAGCTGTGTGATATTCTCCACCAGCACTCAGCTTCCCCTTTAAACAAGTGCAGAGATTTAGGGATGAAGTTTTGCAGAGTGAATTCTCCAAGAGGAGAGGTGTGAAAAGGAACCGAGGGTGCTGGGGAGGGTGCTGGGGTGGGCGGCTGCATCCAGCTAGGTAATGAAGGAAAGGAGATGAGACCAAGGGCAGGGGACTGGAGTTCTTTGTGCACTGAAGACCTGTTATTGTGGAGGAAGACAGTATCAAAGCTAGCGTGCTAGGAGGTTATAGGCAAAAAGTAGCATTTAAGTGGGGACAATTTTGGGTGATAACAAGATTCAGGGTAGGATCATAGGAGGCAGTGGCTGAAGCAAAATGGAGATGAGACAGACAGGACCTGCGAGGACAGGTATTGGCTCATTCGCACTCAGGATGATGACCAGATTCGGGCTAGGGAGGAAGAACTCATCAGATGCCCAAATCTGTAGTAAATGTAGAAGATTAAGTGGCATGTTGGTGAACTTCAGAGACAGGAAGGTAGAGAGAGGTGTTCTATGGCAGGTGTAAAGAGGGTTTTCAAAGGAACAGAGAGTTTTCTACCAGGGCGCCTTTGTAATGGAGTGATGGCCGACTAGCTACTGTTTCTATCAGAGAACAGCAGGTTCCGCTGGTGTGGACTACCGGGGAGTGAAAGCCTGTCAAGAGAGCCAAGGAAGAGCAATATTCTAGTGATACCCGGAATGTTATTCCACCAGCCTTGACTCTTAATTCTCCATCATCGTCCAGCCGGCTGGTTCTACATGCCGCTCTTCCCTTCCAGTCAGTGCTGGGCAGGCATCAGCTGATCCCCTGAGGTCCTTCCACCCGGGATTCTGCTTTAGTTGGTCTGGGGTGGAGTCAGGAAATCTGTATTTTTAAAAGTTACTCAGACGATTCATGGCCAAATTTGGGAACCAACGCTGGAACCCACAGTTTGCTTCGATCTCCGCAACAGTGTTATGTCTCGTGCCCAGCTGACTTCGACATTCTGTGTCTGTGCTGCATCCCTGACTTCATGTTCATCAGAGTGGAAATGAAGTACAATGAACACTTCAGAGATACTAATTCACTAGTAATCAGTTTAAATTATAAGAGTCTTACTCCATTATCTTGAAATTAGCAAAGCATTTAAAAAATCATAGTACCTGTTACTATTGTGAATTGTCAGAAGGGAACTCGAACACCCTGATGAGAGGATTGTAAATTAATACAGCCTTCTTGGAAAACAGTTTGACAGTATACATAAATAGACATAAATGTGGTCACCCTTTTGTAAGATGCCATTGTAGGTAAATAATCAGAAATATGGATCAAGATTTATATCTATAAAAGATACTGTACTCATCACAATGTTATTTATGGAACAGTCTAAATGGTTAAGTATCTTATGGTATATTCATATGATGGGATATAGTCTCATTAAAAACATTTTTATAAAGACATATTTAATGCCATGGAAAAATGTACTGGTTAACATTAAGGGAACACCAAAAGAGCAGCTATAATATTACACCTAGTGTTTGTGCATAATTGCATACACATATATTTTAAAATAATGAGCAGAAAAATCTTTTAAAGTTACTGGTGATTCTTTGGGTGATAGGAATATATGCTATTTTATTCTTTTTTTTTTTCTTTTCTTTTTAAAGAGATAGGGTCTTACTCTGTTGTCCTGGTTAGAGTGCAATGAGCTGATCATGTCTTATTATAACATCAAACTCTTGGGCTCAATGGATCCTTCTGTTTCAGCCTCCTGACTAGCTTGAAATACAGGTGCATACCACCAGGCCCACCTAATTTTTGTTTTGTTTTTGTGTGGAGACAGGGTCTTGCTATGTTGTCCAGGCTGGTCTCAAACTTCGGGCCTCAAGCAGTCTTCCTACCTCAGCCACCCAAAGTGTTGGGATTACGAGCCATCGTACCCAGCCTATTTTATTCTTTAGTTAAAGCTTTTGTATTTCCTAAATTGCCTACAAGAAGCAAGTATTAACTTTTATTAAGCAAAAAAGTAAGCTTGTAAAAAATTAAAATTCTTATTCTAATCTCTTTAGCAAAAAGAATAAGGAAAATTCACTTGGAACGAATGTTACTTAGAGAAGTCCTTCTTGCTTGTAATAATCCCCAGTGTGTGTTTTCTAAATGATCGCAAACTATCACATACATTTATCTGTTGCACAAGTTTACCAGGTTATCATTCTCACACTTAATAGCTTGTCGGTTTTATTGGTTTTTTCTTTTTGTTTTTTTTTTTAATAATAGTTTTTTTGAGATAGTCACATAAAATTCAGCCCATTACAGTGTACAGTTTAGTGGTATTCAGTTTATTCATAAGTTGGGTAGCCATCACCGTTATCTAATTTCAGAACATTTTTATCAACCCAAAAAGAAACTTTATATTCAACAGTCACTCCCCATTTTCCCTTCCCTCCAGCCCATGACAACCACTCTCTACTTTCTTTTTCTGTAGATTTGCTTATTTTGGGCATTTCATATAAATGCAGTCATACAATATGTGGCTTTTTGCAGTGTCCTATTAGCTAGTCTTCAGTCTCTCCTCCCTACACCACCAGAAAGGTTTTCAGACTCAACAAAGTAAGTGCTTATCTAAATATCCGGTAAATAATGAATTGAATGAATGAAATGTGCTCTGCCTTGTCCGTCCTGTTCCTTCTCCCTCAGGGAGGAATATAATCACCGTATGTTAATCATATTCATGTCACTGATGGGGCAAGAACATTTCTCTCTGTAACATTTAGGGCAGTGGTTCTTAAACTTCAGTGGGTGTCAGAATTGCAGAGAGGTCTTGTCAAACTGAGGGCTGTGCCCCAATCCCAGAATCCATTCCATAGGTCTGATCTAGAGCCAGAGAGTGCATTTCTGCCAGTTCCAAGAGAACACTTTGAGAAGCACAGTTCTAGGGCTGTGCTGGCTTAGGTAGGGAGCCGCTAGCACCAAAACCACGGCCTGGCAGCGACCTGGGGAATGAGGTTGGGCAAGGAGGGAAGGATCCAGACTCCCAAATCCTGGGCTAGCCTGGCCATAGCAGCACATGGGCTCACTCCAGCAGCTCTAGCCTGGCCCTGCTCTTTATAAACTGGACCGCTTTTGAGCCCTGAAGCTGTCTCACATAGACTTTGGAAAATTCTGCCTATTCTTCAAAACCTAGCTCAGGTGTTCATAAAACCTTTGCCAGCTCTCCCCACAAGAAGTAATTTTTCCATCATTAGTACTTTGTATTTTTCATATATACTGTCTTTCATGTTAGTTAATTCCATACTTGTATCTTTTCCTTAAATCTTACATTTCTTGAGATCAAATTCTCTTACTTACTCAGTGACTGACTGTATTAGAGTGTCCAAAGAGCACAGTAATTTGCCCTCAGCAGCTACTCACTAATTATCAGTACAGTTGAATTGAACATCAGAAGGAAATAAATGCAAATAGATTTTTAAGTTAAAAGCCCGTAATTTAGCCTATGTTTTTAATGCCAGAAGGAGACCTGTATTAATTAGCAACTTAACCTTGTATAAAACTTAATTGTCCAAATGTGTAATAGCCAGTGCTCTTGGTTCTGAAACACTGACTTGAAAAAACTCACCGAACTAAAGAAATCATGTCTGTGCTTACAAATACATATACACTGTGTCATGGTGTCTCTGAGAGCTAGCTTAGTTTTCTCCACATCATTCTATCCTAGCTGCAACTGGGGTTTGGATTTCAGCTTAATGAATTATTATCACTTTGATTTCAATACCAGACAGAAGGAATATAATATAGCTAGCTGTCTCTGAGGTGTCAAGCAATTATCTTAATTTCTTTTAAGTTTTATTGTATGTTTATTACTTGCTAGTTATAGCTAAAGAAGGTGTTGTAGCAATTTCACAGATCTCTATCCATAAATGTAGCTTTTACAAACAATTGTTCTTTATTTTCTCAGTGCAAAAACAGTACTAATTTTTTTAAAAAGGGAAGAGATCAACATATTATAAAATAGGAGGAGTTAGTTTTAATCTTTGTAATGCCTGTTCAAGACTATGCTTATTTTGTTCATTAAATTATTATTTGTAATACACTTCAGGCTCATTTAAATGTGTGTTAACTATCCAAGAGATAATTAGAAACTACCATTCTTTTCTGTTGTTGTTTTGTTTTGTTTTTGTTTTTAGAGACAGGGTCTCGCTATGCTGCCCAGGCTGGAGTGGCTATTCACAGGAGTGATCACAGTGCACTGCAGCCTCCAACTCCTGGCCAAGGGATCCTCCCACCCCACTCTCCCCAGTAGCTAAGACTACAGGCTCTTAGCAGCTACCATTCTTGAATCTAATGATAAATTTAGTTCCACTAAGCACAATAACTCTCCATCTGGAGCTATAAAAGGGAGAAAACCCTCCATTTGCAGCTTGCCAGGGCTACTCTGCACTCTTCTCAAAGCTGGTACACCAACTAGAGGGCTCCCTGAACTCGGTCACTGGGGTCAGGGAATTGGTCCCCACTGTGCAGTCCCAGTGATAGCAACGTGATGATGCTTCTGCTGACAGCTGTTCGTGCGTTCCAAGTTTGAAACTTCAGCTAAAATAGAAATCTGCCAGAAACTTACAGCATTATTAGCTTTAATGATTACCAAAATCCAGCATTGGAGGGAGGAAAAATGGTTACATTAAGTGTTTTGGTTCACAGTTTCTGTTGCCAAGGTAATTTAAAAACTCCATTGAAGTAACGAATTCTTGTAAATAACTTCCCAGATTCTAGGAATTCTCAGTAAATCATTCTGTAGGTATGTGTTATTTGCAAATAAAAATGCTTATTAATTCATTTTATTTTTAAAAGACCAAGTTGGATTTGGGGGGGGGGGTAAGCATGTCTGTTGCTCCAGATCTGATGTTTTCTTTATTAATGTCAACCACTGCCTCATAGTAAATACTGCTGAGGGTTATTGTAACGATCTGACCAAAAGTAAATTTGTAGGAATGTGTCCAGTGAAAAAATGAATCCGAGGTCCTCCCAAAGCAGGTTTTTCCTCCTTGTTATTTTCCACTTCTGTAGAAGTGTGGTAGAGAACAGAGACAGAGCATGAAAAGAGTGTTTCAGAAAAATACTTCTTACACAGATTCTACCCTAGTAAGGAAACATAATTTAAACTGCCAAAAAGGGCTGTAACGTTGGCTCTTATTTCTTCCCAAACCACAAGCCCTTAATTTGGGTCCTGCACTTTTCCCTGCAACATGCTTAAATGTTTGGTCTCTACTTTCTTTTCCCATGCGATTGGAGATAAAGAGCTCACAAGAAAGTGGAGTTAAATGAGTGGGTATGGGCGAAAGGGGAGGAGGGAGTTCTGACACTGAGAGGCTGGGGCGGGAGGCAGCAGTGTGGCCTGCTGGGGCGGCCAGGTGACTTGCGGGGAGCGTGGGCACAACAGAACGAATGCCCCGGGCCCTCTCCTGGGGAAGAGGCAGTCAGGAGGCCTAGAGAGAAGTGTTGTTTTAATTTTAATGTCCCGTGGGCTTGGAACAAATAGAAGGGAACCTTTCATTCTTCCTAGGGGAATCTATGAAGCCTTCATAAAGGGGACAAAATTTGAGCTAGAGGGATAAGTAAGATTTTTCTGAGGAGGAAGAGCAATTTTAGTAACCTTTGCTGGAAAAGCTCTTATAATTTAGTAATTTTTCTTGCTCTGAAAGAGTCACATCAGTAGGAGAGAAAATAGGAGACAGTCCATTAAGTTAAAGAGCATGGACTGTAGGAATGAGTCTAACTAAAATAAGTGAGTTTCCTTCTTTCATAAAGAACTTAAGGAAAATTTGGAGAAATGTAAGTTATAATATAGTTGTATAAGTATTGATGTAGTTTTGGAAGTTTGGAAATTGTTACAGAAATATCCTTTGATTTACCAGAGGAAATAATTCATTCTTTAAATTTCATTGCCGATACCCTCCAGTAAAACGAGATCTGATTGCTCATTTCATTCACTTCAGGCAGGCTTTGTGCCTCTTACTGTAGCTTAGGATTACCTTATTTTATGCAGTATGCTTCCTGAAAATATTCGTGAATGTAACTTTATACACTTGTAATTTACATTCCAAGGAGCTGGTTATGTAGAAGAATCCCTGTTTGGTTTATTTGGGTTTTTGTTTGTTTGTTTATCTGTTTGTTTCAGCAGCATAGCCAGGTTTTTTCCGTTACTTTTTCTTTGTTTCTTTCTTCCCTCCCTCCTTCCCTTCCTTGCCTTCTTTCCTCTCTTTCTTTTTTCTTATTGTGAACTCCCAAAAATCTAATGTGGTAACGAAAGGAAATTTGGAAAATAGAAAAACCAAATTACATCCAGAGTGCCCATCAAAATAATTTAACTGCTGGTATTTTGGTAACTTTCATTTTTTCTGTAAATTAATTTTCCTCTCCAGCTTCACCATCAGCTTATTTTTATAAACATTTATATGCTGGCTATTAAAGTCACATGATAATATCTTATATGGATTAAATAAGCCCTCAGTATGTGCCAGTCACTCTTCTGTGCCCTTTACATTTCATGCTGAAGCCTATAAAAGTACGTATTATTATTTCACCAGTTTTACAGATGAAGAAACAAGGGTCCAAAGAGGTTAATTAAAGAACTTACCCCAGGTCGCATAAACACATGTGGTGTTCCAGGGATTTCAAACCAGAGTTGACACCAGAGAATGTACTCATAGCCACAATATTGTACAACTTTTCATATGTTTTGCTTTAATGGTTGCATAATGAGGAAATTCTATTAAGAATCTTAGAACTCTGATAAAAAAGATCTCTGCTTAGCTGTCACCCATCAGAGAGGACTTTCCTGACCATCGATGTAAAATAGCACCCCTCACACCACCTACATTATACTCTATCCTAATCCTGCCTTATTTTTCTTTATTCCTATAATCACTATCTGATACAGTAAATATTTTGTTTTACTATTTCTCCCTCCTTTCTATCAGAGTATAAGAGTCAGCACCTTGGTCTATTTTGTTCATTGCTGTATTCCCCAATACCTAGGACTGTACTTTAGCACATAATAGGTATTCAGTAATATTTGTTGAATGGTTGAATGACCTCTGCCCTCAGTTTAGGTTTGTGTTAATTCTGATTTTCTTAATCAACCTCCATTGGCCTGGTGGGCTAGCATAACCCCATGGTCTGCATTCACTTCTGCAGATGGCATCCTAATGCTGCCACGCTCTGTGTGCCCTGGGCTGGTGGGCAACTCCAGCGCACTCACCAGTGGCATCGTGTGCCTACAAAGAGCCAGATTCTTGCTTCCGAGTTTATGCCGGTTGTACTTGTTATTGTAATTGCATGATTTAATGAAATATTATGTAACTGATTAAGTATAAGTTTGAAACGATACATTTGTTTCTATGAAAACTAAGACTTAAAGTCAGATGGACAAAAATTGCTGCCAAATGGGTATATGCAACACATCTGTTATAGAATGGGAAAAATAATAAAAATCTGTACCTTCATAAGCACTTTTAAGAAATCTAAGTGTATATAAATTCTAGGCCATATTTTAAATATGGAAAAATTGAAAATAGCAGACAATAAATTATAAGTATAGGTCTGATTTATGCAAGAAAGGCACTGTGAAATTCATTTATATGTTTAAAATGAAATCGTTAGGATAGTATGTATTATTTTCTATAATTTCCCTTGATAACTAAGTTTTTAAATTAATCAATTATGACTTCTGAAACATGTGAAAGATTTTTACTGTTTTGGGTAAAACTGAGCATTCTTGGTATGCCAGAGAGAATTTCTACCTGGTTTCTTTTTTAATACATTCATAATAAATTCAATAATAACAATAATACTTGCTCTGTTTTCAGGGAATAATTGTGCATTAGCTGAGGTTTGATTTCCTTTCTGCGCTAGAATGTGAACTTCAGGAGGAGAGGGACTGTTGTCTGTTTTGTCATGGCTATCTCCAGTGTCTACCACAGTGCCTGGAGCGTTAATTATTTATTGAGTGAATGGACGAATAATTCTAAAGTGTATACTTTTTTACAGAAAGAAGTGTCTTGCATTTCACAATGATATTGCTACATTTTTAGCAAAAAGAAAAGTACTTTCAAATCACATAGCCCCTGTTTACTAAGTTAAATAAAAATATACTGCTTTTTGTAATATACACAAGTTTATTAGGTTTCTTTGTTCAGTGAAACTATTAAAGTATAGGAAACTTTAATTACCCACATTCCAGTGGTTATTAATTGGGGATCTGTTTGGATTCTCTTATGAGCTGTAAAACTTCCTGTGTGATCTTGTTCAGGTTATATTATCTCTTCTGTATCTCAATTTCTTCATCTGTAAAATGGTGGTAACCATAGGCTGTTGTAGGAAATAAAGGAGTTCATACATTTGAAGTATGTAGGAAATGCTTAGCAAGATAATTAAGTACTCAATAAACAATAGTTATAATTACACCTATTAGCTACGTGACTTAGGCAAATTACTTAGGGAAACAGGTCAGAGAGATTAGGTAATCTGTACTATACATATATGTATGTTATCAAAATGTAGGTTTTAAGCAAGGAACTGTGTGCAGAGTACCTAACTCATAATAAATCCTCAATAAATGTCAGCTAAAAAATAACCAAAAACCATATTATACTGTGGGAGAAGGCTCTCATTTATTTATTTAAGAACTTTTGACAACTCAAATAATAAAAACACCTTGTGTGTAGATGCAGACTGTCTTGCCTTTGCCAGTTAAGTTTCTCTCATAAATTTAGGAAGTTATTTTTTTTTTATCTCATAAAGAATTAAAATGAGTTTCAGAATAAAGAAAGATAATTGAATTTTGATCTGGACAAGTTATGAAACTCAAACACAAACACTATGTTGTTGTTTCTTGGTTTGATGACTTCTTTTCCCAGTGCTAAGCCTTCAGTGAAAACTGCTTTTCAGGATATTAAAAAGTGACTGAGTATACATACCTGCTTGAAGGGGAGAGAAGATGCTTAATTATGCAAGGAATGCAGCTTCTTCCCGCAATGTTTTCATCATGTGAGGTCTTATTAAAACCTAGTCTTGCTATTCCTGGCCATGTTAGCAGTGGCTGATGTGTCGGATATGTAAGCAGCCCAGTGACTGGCTATGTTAAGGAACTCAGCCTATGAGAATTCAGAAAGTGGAAACCGTCGTATGCCACTGATGTCAGACATTTTCCCCGTTGGTAATGATGGTTTAGAACAGCTCCCTGCGACTTACATATTCTGCACTGAATTTTGCTAAGCTAAGACTTTGGGAGGCTTTTCCCTTTTTTAAGAGAGATGTAGATGATGGACATGTTACAGCAAAATATTTGTGTAACCATTGAACAGGAATTTAGCCATTTATTTGATTATTGCAGCATGTGTTAAAGAGCTGCTGCTGCCCATTTGCAGCCTAATGTGTTTATTACAGTCTTCCCAATGGCATCTTGAAGTGTCTTTCAGCTAAAAAATTCATGAGTATTATTGGCTTTCAGTCAGAAAATGGAATATGTCTTCTAGTTACTGTCTAATATACCACTTTAAGGCCATTATACAAAAGTAAATCTAAGAGCAGAGCATATTGAAAAGGAAGGAATTTTTAGCTTAAACATTTGTTTATGCACTGTTGTTACTGTTCCGTGGACTAAGATACAGCATCAGAGCAGGTAGGTGCTAAAGCCATTTTACTTGGAGAACAGTCGTAGTTTAGGATGTGTTGTTTTATGTAATCCTGCACCCAACTGTACAGGGTTAGTGTTTTACTACTGAAAAATCATATCTAATGATAGTAGTTTGCATCTGTCTTATTGCAGTTATTTCAAGAAGTCACTCAAATATGCAGTAAGTTGCTTTAAACTAGTAAGGTCAAACTGAGAATTTGTTTATAAATAAGATGTCTTTTATTCTGAATATATTTGAAGGGAGTCCCCTAAAACTTTGTAACTTTTGTCACTCCGTGAATTAATGTACAGTTTTGTAAGTCTTAGTCTACAGATACAGATTTTAATATGTGAAGTAAATTAATACTTTATTGTATGAAAACCAGGCAATACTATAGTGTTATGTAAAGGTGAAGTTAAAAGCATCTGTATGGTCTAATAAAAAGAGTAATGGCACTTTGGGGTAAATATACAATTTTACTAGCTCAAATTTTTTGAAATATTGTATAGTGTCCTCCTTCACTGTGTTAAATGTATTATTTGTTTGCCAGTGGGAAGAAAAGTTTGATTTTCTGTGGGCTTTCATCCTTGCATTTAATAAATATACATAGTTCTACTTCTGTTTTATTTGTATATGTGATAATCCTTTGTTTGTATGAATCAGCGAGATATCCGTGTGTGGTCTGTATATTTCCTGCATAGAATATTTATTTAACTGTTGCCAAAAGTTGGGGTCTTGCCAAAATAATGTTTGTTTTGGGTAATTTTGGCCAATTAACGCTATTTGGAAAGAGGTATTTCCCCTCCTATCACTTGGATATCTTTACTTCTGTATCATCTTACTGACTTCAAGGTTTGGCCCACTCTCTTTTCTACCTTTCTCAGGCATCTCCAGCCAAAAAGCACATTTTGTTTTTTTAAGCATTAGATACTATGTTTTCTTAGACTTATCAGACTCTGGCTCAAAAATTTTGCTTTTATATAATAAAGAGATCTCTCCTGGAACATGGTATACTTTGAGGGAGAAACTGTTTCTAGTTTAGAATGAGCAAATGTTTTCATTTGTGATAAAGAAATGGTGAATGAAGCTTAAGCTGTTGAGGTGAGTTTCTGAGCACTGGTGGGCTCTAAAAGATATCCTTTCATAGTTTAGTAGAATAGAAATGGAAAAGTATTGAAGTGAGGATTTATGTGTACTTTTAATATTGCTAGAGCATTTCTTGGTCTTAAAACGTTCGTGAAGAATCAGATGACATATTACACAATAATTTCACGTATCTCTTGTAAAGAGAGTTCAGAAGGAACCTGGAGGCCTTGGAAGCTGTAGAAGCCTTTCCGGTCTCTTATCAAGAGCTAGATGATTTATCAGGCAGGTCTTCCTCGTGTAGACATTGGTAAGGGAAGTTGTTTCAGCAGCTCTTTCTCTGTTATTTCTAGCTTGGAATTTCGTTGTAAATGTCATCTCAAAGTAAGGAATTTCAGAGAGGGCCTAACTTTAAAGTATTTCTTGGAGCTGGCAATAGAGATCTAATATTTAATCACTTTGTTATGTTTGGAGTTCAGCAGCATTATCCTTATTTATTCTTTAACTGAATTTGCCTAGCATATAATACATCTGACAGTTTTACAGGCCTTGTTTGGAAGATGGCCTGTACTGATAAAAGATAAAATGCATATTATCATTTACATGAATTTTGGATGATTAACTAGCTTTAATGTTATGAGGCTGCATTTGGAGCAACAGCTTTGTTACCTTATAAGTTACATATCAATGAATTCCATGAAAGAGTGCATTTTTGAATTGTGTTGAGGTTTAACATTTTATTTTTGTAGTCATTATGCCAAGGATTTTACTGGCATTGTTCACTCCTCCCAGAACATTGTTACTTTTAAAAAATAAAATTTACTAATCTTGTGGTTGTAACTCTTTCCTCTACTGCCTAGCTCATGCAAGTTGGTATCAAAGGATGTGAGGGAGGATGTACCATCACAGTGAAAGCAAGGCTATTGTGTTTTTATAGATAAGAAGAATGGACAAGTTGAAACTTTATTTTCAGTCTTGTCCTTTCACAACCCCCAACATCTGGTAGAAACTGGTTTGTTCTCAATGACTGTAATTACCATCAAATACAGCCTGGGAGTTTACTTGTGTCATTTTCAGTTTTTGTGATTTATGTTGAACAGTTTCATAATTGAGAGTGAGATGCTCAAGAATTTTAAATTCATGTGAATGTTGGAAACATGCAGAAATTTTAAAAAACTATTAATTTAAGGCTGGTTACCAAATAACATTTTCAGACCTTCACTACTGTCCTTCTGTATTTTCCATCTCCTCCCTTGACATTAGAAATTAATCTTCAAATTTGATCAACAAAAATTCATTAAAACTCATCTATTCCTATGGCTCATTTTACTTTAGATATTTTTCTGTGAGTAAATCTACACTCCAAGTAAGTCGTTTATATAACTTACCCATCTATGGTTTTCATTTGTGTCGCTTCTGCTTTGCCCAGTATTTTGAGTGAGGCAGGGAGGCAAAGAAGTCACCTGGCCCCACCACGCGTTCTGGTGTGACACTTGCTGCCAGCCGGGCCTCACACGGGGCGTTAGGGATATCGGTCATCTAGATGAGGCCGCCACAGTTCTTCTCTTAGAGCATCTCGTTCATGCGGTTCACCGTTCCTGCTCTGGTTCACCCACTCAAGCGCATGAGTCCGCGGCTGTGCTCTAGGAGCGCAGCTCTCCGCTGCCACTGGACACAGGCTGCCTGTCCTCCCGCTTCCCCACGCCAAACTTAAGTTCTCTCTCTCTCTCTCTCTCTCTCTCTTTCTTTCTTTCTTTTTTTTGTCCTCAGATCCCCTGGGTGGTTAGCAGTGATTCAGAAGGGGCCACCCTACCTGTGGGCACTTCCTGGACGTCCCCAGCCCGTGGGGCTGGCACCTGCCTCCTCCCCGCGGCCGGCAGGAGGCGCCTGCCCTTCTGAGCATGGCCGGGCTTCCAAATTCCGCCCCGTTTTCCCCTTTGGAGATGTCAGGGTTGGTTGGAAATGTATACACGTAGCCCAGGAAAATTGCTCGCAAAAGAGGACATATGGGGCAGACACACACACACACACACACACACACACACACACACACACACACACATAAGAAAGCAATCATGTTCATAAAGCTGAAATTTTTAAATTTTGAGGAAATGTGTTCAAGGTACTGTTACATAAAAAAAGGGAAAACTTGGCATTTGAATAACTTACTTCAAGAGGAAATTAATGATGTTTAAAAGCTACAAATAGAGTGATTTGTAAGCCAACCCTGAGTAGGAACAAGCAAAATATAAACAGTCTGCTCAAATGGTTTTGCTATCCTTAGACCAGAAACCATTCACTGTGCTACTCCTTATCTGGCTCTGGTCCCTTTGTTGAAATATGTTGGTGCTGTGCCCTCATGCAAAATTACTGTTATTAGTATCTATATTTTGGGACCTTTAAGGGTAGATGATGCAAATGCTAATGTTAAATCCCCAAACTGGCTATATGCAACTCTAAGTAAAATGGTCACTTATTCGAATTGTCAGTTGAAAAGCTTCCTGATCTTTCTGATAGTATTATACTTTTTATATACATGGTGATACTTTGGGGGGGGGGTGCGGAGACATAGCCATCTTCATCAACAAAACTTATCACCTGTACCTAATATATAGGGCATTTTGCTCTTTATTGATGGTTATGTTTTAATGATAAAAATTTACTTACATTTTTATGACTTATAGAAAGCTGCTTCCAGGGTGAAAATTCCCTGGGTCATTTGTTGAAAGCTTACTTAGAGTGGATATGTAATATTTTTTCTTACGTGTTCATGAGCGAAACCATGCAAATTGTGGTTCAGAGAGAAGTACTGAAAAGGAATGCTTTGGCTGAGAAGGGTTCTGGTATTCAGGCTTTTGTTGTTGTTGTTTTTTAGCCCCAGTACCTTTGCACCCCCTGCAGTGCCCAGGGTCCCCTCCACGCCATTTAAAATCATAGACTTTCCTGCTCCATCCCAGCCAGCAAAGTGTCCTCTCTGTGACCTAACAGTGCAGAAGAGTGTGTAACAGTCCTGTAATGCCTATTTGTACTTACTGGAGTATTTCCTATATATTAGGTGACAGAAAAGAGTCAAGCAGGGAAGCCCATGCAGTCCAGATCTTTCTTCTTATCCCACCTTAACCGTACCTATGTGGTTAGAGGAAGAAGAGCTTTATTTGACGAGGCAGCCCTTTGCTGTAACATTTTAGTGAATAGGAGTTGTGTAAGCCTGTGTACAAATTTCAGTTCTGCCATTTGCTAATCCACCCAGTGCTATAGATGCTAACAGTCACCCCAGTTTTACAACAGAGGTAATTAAGGCGTGAGGGGTAAAGGAACTTGTTAAGGTCACATGGCTAACCAAGTGGCAGAGCTTGGACATGGATACTTGCCCTCGGCTTCTCTGCCATACTGCCTCTCTTAGTTTGTCTTTGAATCTGTAAAGTTTTTGGTACTTAGTGTGCTAAGTGAATAGTAACCAAATACAGATTATACTTATTATCAGGCCAAAATCGTGCCCACATTGCAGGACCTTGGGACTTGTTAACATTGCTCCCACCAGCAGGAAGCTCAGCAGTTCT
The DNA here is from genome assembly GCA_004363605.1 of Indri indri. Lineage (NCBI taxonomy): Eukaryota > Metazoa > Chordata > Mammalia > Primates > Indriidae > Indri > Indri indri. The sequence goes on along the minus strand of RJWJ010001580.1, from coordinate 89,527 downwards.
CAGAATTTAACCGCCACCCCCACCCCATGTGACCTCTTGAATTGAATGTACAGTTGGTGCAGCCTCTATCAACTGATACAATATTTCTTCCTTCTACTTTCATATGAATCTTTAAAACAAAATTAACTCTGCTGCCCCTTTGGATCAGCACAGTGGCCAGAAGAAGTGATTGTAGTGAGACTGGGCAGCCCAGACGATACAGAAGGAAGCAGTTGGGCAGTTTGGTATGTGACGGTGATGCAATGATCAGTCTTAGCTGCTGTTTTCTTTAGCCCACCCTGCTCTATTCTGTGCTCTTGATGAACCTAGTGTCCTCTGGCATCTTTCTTAAGTTCTGCATCTTCTACTGACTTGGCCTTCCCTCTGATTTTTTTCCAGTCCGGAAAGGAAGAAGTCCACTATACAAAGTAAAGGGAGACGAAGGTGATTTAGAAACCTGGGGGCCAGAAGGAAGGGGAAACAGCATAGAATTGGAGCTCTAGGAAAGACTTTTAAATGCTGACTTGAACTTGCTGGGCTGCATTGTTTTTTTGGTGTTTTGTTTTGTTTTGCTAAGCAGTTATTAAGCACCTTGAGTAACAGTCTTTTACAGATTCCTCTAAGTCTTTGTAAGTCCCTCCGTTTAGCTCTTTTAGAACTTAAACCTCTATCACTCTCTTGTTTTCCCTTAAATATTTTTTTTTATTGTTTTAGTGATTCTTATCACATGTCCTTTTGTTTTCTTACTGAAAGAAATTCAGCAAGCAGGTGCCAATAATGGTCCTCCCCTCTCAGGGTCAGTAAAGTTCCCCTGGTTTTTTGGGTGCATCTTAAGACCTTCAGTGAGAGCAGCTAGAACCAACTGAGGGAAGGAAAGTTCGGGGGTGGCAGGATGTGAGAGAGGAAGTCACTCTGCAGTGTGCAAGGCGGGGGTGTGCAGGGAAGCGAGCTGCCATGAGGAGAGGGTGCCAAGGGAGGAGCAGCGAAGCAGCTGCCACAGGAGAGCCAGGTACGGGAGCGGATGAGGGAGGAAGGAAGTTCCCTCGTTGAGGGGCATCGGTTAGGAGGCTTTGTGCAGGAACTTGGGGCTACAGCAAGGGCATCATATCTACTTGGCTAAATTTGGTAACCTTCAATTCAGTGTCGTGGCACTGCCTCTTGCCTGGCTGTCCGTCATGGGTCATATATTGCAGCACCTACTTCACATTGGCCAACCCCAAAGAGACACTGGGAGGAGCCCCTTACAACACCTGTAGTTTCCACATGGTGCAAGATCACTCTCGAAACTGGAGGCTGGCAGCCCAAGCCCAGGGCTAGCAGATGGTAGTTCCTGCTGCTGTTGAAATACAACTCCTGTTTAAATAGTTTAGGTCCAATGAGGTAGGCTTGTTTGTTTTTTAAATGTTCACCTTTATGTTAAGCAAGGTTAAAAAAAAAAAAAAAAAGACAGCTTTTTCTTTAGAAATTACACAGGCACATAAAACAGTGTGTTACTTATGTCAAATTTCTGATTGGAGTGAAAGTTCTTTTATTGTTGGTAAAATGATCAGCCACTTTATCGTCGGCTCTTTTCACTTTTTTCCCTCCCTTTTTTCTGTTTTAGTTGCTGATATGTGTTCAAGATGAGTGGGATGGGAGAAAATACCTCTGACCCATCCAGGGCAGAGACAAGAAAGCGTAAGGAATGTCCTGACCAACTTGGACCCAGGTAAGATTCTTGCAGAGAAAAAGAATCAGTATTGTCTATTAAAGCCACAGGCATGCTTCTTTGTTGTTTTAGCATTGATTTTACTTTTTCAAATATTGTGTTTGGTTTTCCTCCCTAACAGTTAAGTATTTACACATGTATTAGCTTACATTTGAATATGCTAATCAGCTACAGGTTTTATACTTCTTTACAAGAGGAAAGCTGTATACTTTTGATGTCCCCTGTGTATTTGGCCCTTACGGCTTATTTAGTAATCTTGAGCTTTTCACAGTTTCTTTTCTTTTAGATCACGGAATGTTATAACAACTAGAAGGTCCTATAGTAAAAAGATTTGCTAATAATTTTATTGTATGGTTTGTTTTGGGTTTTGTTTTTGTTGTCTGGCTAGAATGCAGTGGCATCATCCTAGCTCACTGCAACCTCAAACTCCTGGGCTTAAGCAATTCTGCTGCCTCAGCCTCCCGAGTAGCTGGGACTGCAGGTGTGAGCCACCACACCTGGCCTGTTTTATTTTTTAACGACATGAAATGTTAAGTCCACTTGCTTTTGAGTCGAGGACAAAAACTGTGGCTCTTGGCCGGGCGCGGTGGCTCACACCTGTAATCCTAGCGCTCTGGGAGGCGGAGATGGGAGGATCACTTAAGGTGAGGAGTTCAAGACCAGCCTGAACAAGAGCGAGACCCCGTCTCTACTATAAATAGAAAGAAATTAGCCAAACAACTAAAAATAGAAAAAATTAGCCAGGCATGGTGGCACATGCCTGTAGTCCCAGCTACTCGGGAGGCTGAGGCAGGAGGATTGCTTGAGCCCAAGAGTTTGAGGTTGCTGTGAGCTAGGCTGACGCCACGGCACTCTAGCCCAGGCAAGAGAGTGAGACTCTGTCTCCAAAAAAAAAAAAAAAAAAAAAATTGTGGCTCTTTAGTGAACAAAACAAATAATTTTAAAGCAAGTTTCAACTTATGAGTTGTAAGTAGAAGTGTAAATTGTTACAATGTCTATGCAGGGTAATTTGGCAATATCAAATTTATAAATGCATATTCTGTTTGAACTAGCAGTTCTGCTTCTAGGAATTTTCCTGTGATATACTGTCACATGTGCAAAATGATGTATGTATGGGTTTACCCTTTAACAGCATTGTTTATAATTATAAAAGATTAGGAAAAACAAAAACCTAAATGTTTGTAGGGAACTGTTTAAACAACTATGGTACATATATAACCTGGAACACAGTGCCACTATGAGGACATTCTTTATGAATTAATATGAAAAAAAAATCTCTTAAGAATATGGTTATAGAAAAATAGCAAGGTTTAGAGAATGTTTATGTAGTACAACTGATTGTATAAGGAAGAGAAAAAGATCTGAATTTGTATTGTTTTAGGATAATCAAGAAACACTAATAGTTGTTACCCAATTTGGTGGATGTGAATTAGTAGAATAGGGAACAAAGGTTGAAGAAAGACTTTTCACTTTTTGAAGTCTTAAATCATATAAATGATTTTAAAAGTTAAATAAAAACAGCAACTTCTATCTAATGGCCAGTAAAAACATCAAACAGGGTAATAGTAGGGAAGAGGGCTAGGAAAAGTCATCAAGAGAGGCAGAGAAGGAGAAAGGGCAGAAAGCCAATATTTTATATTCCCTTTTCCCCTCTTGGTTGCCAAGCAAAACATCAGGCCTATTAAATCTCCACTCTCCATATCCCAGCCCCCAGCTCCTCTAGTACTTCCTGGCAAACCGCAACCTTCTGTCTGTCAGACAGCCCTGAATCCTCAGCGGGCCTACCTGGGGAGGCAATTGGGCAAAATGGGACCTGCTCCAGAGGGTAGGGCTGTTTTCTTCCCTCCCCTGCTGGTGCTGTGCTGGAGTAGCCTCAGCCCTCTCCCTGAGAGTCTCAGGGGGTTTGTAGCACAGCTCCGCTTTCTCACTTATTTGTCATTTAGTTATTATGTCGTGTAGGATGGTGGGATGAGCGGGGAGAGAGGGTGGAGGTGGAGGGCCACAGTGGGAACTGGGCTCTGCTAAGCATTCCAGCCACTCTCTCCCTTTCCTGTACTTCATAAAGCAGAAGCTAGGGGTAAAAATGAGGTTTAGAGAAAACCAAATTCTGATCCCTGCTGTGCCAATAACTCACTGGGTGATCTTGGATAAATCATAAAAATACTTTAAAATTGAGAAATTGTGTTATGTCTTAGGGTTATTACTTTATGAAAGTAAAACTGATATTTAGAGATGAATATGTTCCAGGCTATTGTAATTTTCTAAAATTTTGAAGTTAGTATTATATACAGATATTTATATATAAAACCACAGAACGCTACTATTAAACAACGTGCCTGCCTTCCTTATTGTATTGTTCTGAATGTCATTTAGTGGGCCCTCCGCTGCACTTGAGAAAATAATTATATGCTGTCGTTACCAAAGAAACTTTTGAGTTTCTATTTTGTCACATTCAAATGAGAAGATTTTGCCAGTTTTTGTATTTTCAATTTTCATTAACTTTCAAAAACTTTGTTTGAAATTGGACCATTTGTTTATATTTTTCATGTCATTCAGCCTGGACGGTTAACAGATTTCCTGGCCCAGTTTCACTTTTTTTTCTAGCTGTACTGTGACTTTTGGCATTATCTAAAAAGGCTGTTTGCTTTGATTACTAACATTCTAAAGAAATATATGAAATTATATAGATTTGTTTTTACAATTATCATTTTTAAAGAGAGGGTCTCACTTGTCACCCTGGCTAGAGTGCAGTGGCATGATCATAGCTCACTACAACCTCAGACACCCTGGCTCAAGCCATCCTCCTGCCTCAGCCTCCTGAGTAGCTGGGACCACAAGGCGTGTGTCACCATGCCTGGCTGTTTTTATTATTTTTTATGTTTTACCAAAAATCATAAGTAACTTAACTTCTTTTCTGTTACGAATTGTAAATGTTTAAATTTTTATAAATGTAACCTCCCTTATCTTTTTAAAACATTGCTTTATTATTTTGACAATGAATTCAGTGCCCACTTGGATCAAGTACTACATTAGGCACAGTGGTGAGCACAGTCACCCCGACCTTTGTCATTGTGAAGCGGATAGTCCAGCAGGAGACGTTAAGCACATTGAACAAATAATCGCACAAGTAGACGTATAATTACAAACTAGGCTAAGTTTGATTTTTAAAAAGCATGTAACATTTTAGGAAGATTGGGTTTTTTTTCCCCCCAAAATACTTCTGTGTTTATATAGGTAACTTTTGCTTGCTTTCTTTTAAATTTGTTTACCATGTTTATCTTTTTCATAATAGCTCTTTTTCAAATACATCATAAAACGTGTTTCTTCCTTTTAGCCCCAAAAGGAACACTGAGAAACGTAATCGTGAACAGGAAAATAAATATATAGAAGAACTTGCCGAGCTGATTTTTGCAAATTTTAATGATATAGACAACTTTAACTTCAAACCTGACAAATGTGCAATCTTAAAAGAAACTGTGAAGCAAATTCGTCAGATCAAAGAACAAGGTAGGAGGATTGAATTAATATTTTGGAGCGCCGAATTGGTTTCTGTTTTTCCATGTGTGAGAAGGCCCTTCAGAGTCCCTTTAATCCATTTCTTATTCTTAAATTATTGATGAGGAAATGATGTCACAGTGCAAGATGAATGCAAGTATCACTTGCAGTGGTTTATAAATAGGCTTTATATAAAATTCAACCATTCCCTAAAGACAGAGGAGAGCTAAGGTGAGTTAGGGTGATGCAACTTTCCATCTAGTAAACTGAGGTGCCCACTGGTCCTCCTTCCTCCACCCTGGAGTTTTCACAGCTTAAACAGCAAGTGATTGTCATCATTTGCAAGTGAGGAGCCAGTTTGCCATGTAAACCTGAGGTATGGGAGTGAACCCCCTCCTGTTTCAGCTTGTCAGCATATTTGATTAAGTCTGAGCCTCAACTGGCCATGCCGCCAGATTAGAATTTCGTAACCTGAATGACAGGAGATTTGAAAGCCTCTAACGCTCTAGTAAAAATTCTTTCGTGGAGTTGAAACAGAGAACATGATAGCTTTCTGAGATCATTTTATGCTTCTCTTCTTTGATAATTTTGCCTACAGAAAAATATTAAGAAAATAATATTTTAAAAAACATTTTGTGCTGCCAAAAAAAAATCTTTCTAAATCTTTATTCAGCATGTATGAACAGTGTCTTGGTGCACAGGGCCAGTATATGTTCTTGAAGTATTTGCTGCTTTCCTTCAGGGATAGGGAGATAATTATCTTTTGTAATCTGTCTTAAAAGCATCCTCTTAGAGTTCATACTTTTTTGATCTACACTGTACATAGTATATGAAAAAGGCACATTTTAGAAAAATAACACATCTTTGTCTTTATAGGTATATGAGCCTGAAACTATCTGTCCCTATCATAAAATCCTATTAGTATATTATCATCTTAGTATTTTCCATTTTGGTGCATATATTGTTGAACTAAATTCTCCCATCCAAGTACTAACCAGGTCCAACCCTGCTTAGCTTCTGATATCAGAAGAGATCAGGTGCATTCAGGGTGGTTTGGCCGTAGACAGTTGAGCTAAATTCGGTATAAAACAGTTTTCAAGTATAGTTCTGTCTTCTAAGAACTTAAAAATATAACATACACGGCACAGTTTCCAATACCAGGCCACTCTGAAAATCAGTCTTTATTTCCTGATTTCCCCATCAGAATTCTATCATCCTAATAGTCAGCATCCAAGAGATTTCTTCTCTCAGTGACTACCTCAGTCTCCCTTCATCTCTTTCCTCTTTTTTTTTCCCTTTGGGGTTCACTAGTTATCAAAAACTCTATTTAATCTCAATTTTGTCCTCATTTTTTGGTTTTCAGCAAATCGGTAAAATAATGTTCCTAGAACTCTTAGGAGAAATAACTGGTTAAAGTTATACAGAGCTTTGAAGTTTCTGCATTTCTAGTTGCTGATACTATTGTAGTAGAGAAAACATTAAGCTTGTTGTTTCAGGTTTCTAAGGATTTGGAATGATTCAAGTTTATGAACATTGCATGTTAGTTAGCAGCACTTCTACATTTTAAAACAATTATATATACCTTTCTAACCACAATGAAGGTCTTGCTCAAGTTTTTAAAGTTTGCAAAACCTTGGTAATTCCCCTTTCAAACCATAAAACGTGTTAAGATGTGTCACGCTGGGACTGCGCCATGCCTTAACTGCAGTGTTAATCACAAGGCTGCGTGCACAGCCACCCAAGGAGCAGCATAATAAACACCCTGTCACGTCTTATTTTTATAATAATGTTCCTACTAATTTGAAAGGCAACGTGGTTTGAAAAGGGAAGCAAAACTTTTTAATACCAAATGAAAAAAATGAAAAGTACAAATATATTTTAAGTTCTCAACTAATCAAATATTTTAAGAATATTCCTTGTTTAATAAATTCTTTTTCAAAAAGAGTAGAATCAGAAGCTAGGTCTGAATCTTGGTTCCAGTATGAGCTTTTTGAACCTGGGGAAATGATTGTACCGCCTTGAATTTAACTATAACAACACCTAGGTCTTAGAGTTGTTGAAAAAATTATGAACTGTGTACACTCGCTCAGCAAGTACCTGTTGTAGTAAATGTTCAGGAGTTTTCTTTCCCACATTAAGCAGAAAGGTGCCTTTTTTTCCTTCACCTATGCTAAGATCTTCAGACAGTAATCTCTTCACATGGAAAATGAAAGAAAAAAAAGGTTGACAAATGACTGTTAATAATTCTCCCTACAGCCTTACTTGAGAAATGCAAAATTTTTCTGGTGTCAGAAATTCTGCACGGCCCATGGGTACCACTCCATCGACAGCTTTGTTTAGGCCAGTTTGATTTCTCTGGGCAGCTGACAGCCAAGGTTTAAGAGCAACATGTAAGTCAGGCCCTTCTGTCTCACTGTGTATCTAGCCTCGTCCCCCAACTGTTCCCCCCAGCAGTCACCTTAAAATCCAACTATTCTCTTTACACCATTATCCAAACTTAATTTGTATTTCATCAATACCTAGCCTAAATCAAGTGAATTGGGAGCTCATGAGAAGATGATCATTATATAGCAAGCCTGCACTTGTGGCCTAGACCTGTTAAACTGGGTTGCATGAGGTGCCATCGTGAAGAACACACAGTCAGGAAAGCCGGGGTCATCTTTATGGAACCCCCCTCTAGTGTCAGAACCTACAGTGCATCTACCAGGCCTGATGGGTTCTTCCCCTCAAATCCACTTTCTCTTCAGCCAGTGTTCAACTTTCCATTTGTTTTATACATAAAGGCAAAGAAGAAAGGATATTTTTAAATGGCCTAAAGGATGGAAATTTGGAGGGGGAATTACCAGGTTTTTAAATTAATAGGTGTTCTCTTGTACGTAGCACTTTACGAGGCGCGTGTTGGGTAGATGCTAGTCCTATGAGAGCATTAACGCTGGAATGGACTTTGTAGGACCTAAGCAAGTACACGCAAGAATTTGAGGCTAATAGTGTGATTGCCATTAAATGTGGAATTCCATACAGGCTGATGGTTTTCCTTTGGCCCACATTCATAGTTCCTCAGTTATTAACTGACTAAGTTAGTTACTTAGTAATTAAGTTAGACCTGTTGTAACTGACTAAATTTTCTTGGAGAATTTTTAATGCTAGTTAAGACCTAAATGGTTCTTACTATATGCCATGCACTTTTTTAAAGTACTCGGATTTGGTAACCTATTTAATACTCAAAACACACTGTGTCATAGGTATATTGTTTTCCCCTTTTACAAGTAGGGAACATGAGACACAGGGTGGTTAAGTAGCTTGACACAGCCACTAAGTGTAGCAATAGGGTCAAATCCAAGCAGTCTCACACCAAGGTCTGCACCCTCACTGCAACTTTTTGATACCGAAGTATGATAAATTTGGTGTGACAATGATGATAAATGTTTAGAAATTCCGTCTTCTGTAACTTAGTAAACAATAGTCATGGGTAGCAAATAACTTTTTTCCCTAATTGGGGAGGCTGATAGTGTTTCTGTTCTACAGAAGAAGAATCGGTACAAGCATACCTCAGAGATTTTGCAGGTTCAGTTCCAGACCACCACGATAAAGTGAATATCACAATGAATGAAGTCACAGGAATTTTTTGGTTTCCCAGTGCATGTAAAAGTTACATTTGCACTATATTATAGTCTATTAAGTGTGCAATGGCGTTATGTCTAAAAATACACACCTTAATAAAAAGTACTTTATCGCTAAAAAATGCTAGTAATCATCTGAGCCTTCAGCAAGTCATAATCTTTTTGCTGATAGAAGGTCTTGCCTCAGTGTCGATGGCTGCTGACTGATCACAGCGGTGGTTGCTGAAGGTTGGGATGACTGTGGCAGTTTCTAAAACAAGAATACAATGAAGTTTGCCACATTGATTGAGTGTTCCTTTTGTTAAAGATTTCTCTGTATCATGTGATACTGTTTGATAGCATTTTACCCACAGTAGAACTTCTTTCAAAATTGGAGTCAGTCCTCTCAAATCCTGCCACTGCTTTATCTACTAAAATTATGTAATATGCCAAATCCTTTGTCGTTTCAACAGTGTTGACAGCATCTTCACCAGGAGTAGATTCCATCTCAAGAAACTACTTTCTTTGCCCATCTGGAGGAAGCAACTCCTTGTCCATTCAAGTTTGATCATGAGATTGCAGCAGTTCAGTCCCATCTTCAGGCTCCTCTTCTAATTCTTGTTCTCTTGCTATTTCTACCACATTTGCAGTTACTTCCTCCACTGAAGTCTTGAACCCCTCAGAGTCATCCATGAGGGTTGAAATCAACTTACTTCTCCCAAACTCCTATTAATGTTGATATTTTGACCTCCTCCCATGAATCACAAATATTCTTAATGGCATCTAGAATGATAAATTTACTTTGCCCAGATCTATCAGAGGAAGCACTGTCTATGGCAGCTATAGCCTTATGAGATGTATTTCTTAAATAATAAGACTTGAAAAGTGAGATTATTCCTTGATCCATGGGCTGCAAACTGGATGTTGTGTTAGCAGGCATGAAAACAGCACTTATCTCCTTGTGCATCTCCATCAGAGCTCTTGGGTGACCAGGTGCACTGTCAATGAGCAGTAATATTTTGAAAGAAATCTTTTTTGTTTTTTTTTTTCTTCTGAGCAGTAGGTCTCAATGGTGGGCTGAAATACTCAGTAAACCAGACCATAAACATGTTCATCCAGGCTTTGTTGTTCCGTTTCTAGAGCACAAGTAGATTTAGCATTATTCTCTCTTTTTATCTGTCACCCAGGGTGGAGTACAGTGGCACAATCATAGCTCACTGTCACCTTGAACTCTTGGCCTCAAGTGATCCCCCTACATCAGCCTCCTGAGTAGCTAGGACTACAGGCGTGTGCCACCACACCTGGCTGATTTTTTTTCTTTGGTTTCTTTATAGAGACAGGGTCTTGCTTTGTTGTCCACTCCTGGCCTCAAGCCATCCTCCTGCCGCAACCTTCCAAAGTGCTGGGATTACAGGCATGAGCCACTGTGCTTGGTTGGTGTAGCATTATTCTTAAGAATCCTAGGATTTTCTGAATAGTAAATGAGCATTGGCTGTAAAGTTACCAGCTGCTTTAGCCCTAACAAGGGAATCAATCAGCCAGCCTGTTCTTTGAAACTTTGAAGGCAGGTATTGATTTTCCTCTCTGGCTACGAAAGTCCTAGATGGCATCTTCTGATGTAAGGCTGTTTTGTCTACATTAAATATCTGTTGTTTAATGTAGCCACTTGCATCTTTGATCTTAGCTAGAGCTTCTGGATAACTTGCTGCAGCTTCTGCATGAGCACCAGCTGCTTCACCTTGCAGTTCTAGGCTGCGAAGATGGCTGTCTTCCTTTAACCTCGTGAATCAACCTCCACTGGCTTCAGACTTTTCTTCTGCAGCTTCTTCATAGAATTGCAGGCAGTTAGGGCTTTGCTCTGGGTTAGGTTTCGGCTTAAGGGAATGTTGTGGCTGGTTTGATTTTTTTATGTAGGACACTAAAACTTGCTTTGTATCAGCAAAAAGACTGGTCCATTTTCTTATCATTTGTGTATTCACTGGAGTAGCACTTTTAATTTCCTTCAAGAACTCTTCTTTTGCATTCGTACCTTGGCTAACTTTGGTGCAAGAGCCCTTGCTTTCAGCCTATCTCAGCTCTCAACATGCCTTCCTCACTAAGGGTAATCATTTCTAGCTTTTGATTTAAAGTGAGAGACATGTGACTGTCTTTCAATTGAACATTTAGAGGATATTGTAGGGTTGTTAATTGGCCTATTTTCTATATTGTTGTGTCTCAGAGAATAGGGAGACCCAAGGAGATGGGGAGAGGCAGGGAACAGCCGGTGGGTGTAGCAGTCAGAACTCACTTACACAGGCATGGTTCATGATGCCCCAAAACAATTATAACAGTAACATCAAAGATCAGTTATCGCAGATCATCCTAACAGATATGATAATAATTAAAAGTTTAAAATATTGGGAGGATTACCAAAATGTGACAGGCATGAAGTGAGCACGTACCGTTGGAAAAATAGTGCTGATAGACTTGCCTGTCGCAGGGTTGTCACAAAGCTTCAGTTTGTAAAAAACATAATATCTACAAAGTGTAATAAAATGAGGTATGCCTTTAAAACTTAAGATCAACAGTATATCCTTGATATTGCAAGCTTTAATGAAGATAAAATATTTTTCCACTGAACTGCTTATAATTCACTTTCATACATTTTCATGTGAATTAATGCCTCAGATTATTAATGAAATCCTTAAAATTAGTGAGCAGGGATGGAATTCCTGTTCTCATTTCCTTCTAGGATCCCCTTATTATTTTATTTCTTCAGTACATGGAAGTTTTTTGTTTAACAGCTTTCAGATAAAGAGGATTTAAATAATTTAATGTGCCCTAATGCTTTAGGATTTTAACAGTTTATGACGTGAGCTCTCACTTCAAGACCTAAACTGGCTTCCACACCATGGAAAGTAGACATTTCTTGTTTTCTTGATCACCTTGTACTGGTATGAAAAATTAATTCCGTCATTGATGTATATAACACGGATCAGACATCAATACTGTATGTATTAATTTCATCCAAGAGCAAGCATTCACTCAATAAATTTTTATTGAGAATATATTAGATATAAGGCATATTGTTATTCACTAGGGGGAATCCAGTGATCAATGGTTCTTTTCCTTGGAGCTCTCACTCATTTGGGGGGAAATCGGCTTATAAACAACTAACTATGGGACTGTAGGGGAGAGTGGAAATAAAGTATGATTAAAGAAGGAGGCTTTAAGGATGAATAAATTTGAACTGGGCCTTGCTGTAAGAGTAAGATTTAATAGGTAAAAAAGGCAGGGCTGGGGGTGTGGAGAAGCATTCCACAGGGACTAGAGGAGGCTGAGAGGGGCACGGGAGTGCTCGATGGCTTGCACTGTGTGCCCAGACTGCTGAGCTGCAGAGTAAGATAAATTGAATCATTTGGCTGGATTGGAGGCTGAAAGGAACAGGTCGGGACCAGATAGGAGAGTATTTGGAATTTGGAGAAGCTGGCCTAAAATGAGAGACCTCTAACCATCTTCAGCAGAGTTGGCTCGACGTCATCTACCATCTTCTCTAGACTCCAGCAGTACCTTGTACTGGGAACAGGAGATGTTTGGGTGTTTCAGTGCTACTGACTCCAGCAGGTAGGGAATGTATAACTAATAAAACAATAAGAAAAAATAAAGTTACAGTAAATGCTAGAAAACTATAAACTGTCTCATCTATAACAAGAAATAATAAATTTTGTTTTATAAGGAACCTTTCATTCATTTTTATAACTTCTTGAGGGGACTTAGAAGGAGCCGGAGGAAGTGAAGAGGGGAAATGACAAAATGACACAGATAGAAAGACGGTAAGAGAGACCCACCATGACAGATCAGTAGAGAGCTAGACAGAAAGATGGGAAACATTCTCAGAAGAACTCATGTGCAAATTCAAACACAAAGAGAAATTTCTAAATATGTAATCTTGTTTTATAGTTTCTTATGACATTGTCACTAATGACTTAACACGGAGTCATATTGTGACAGTGGGCACGCTTTGCAGATAAGAGCCCTTGTGCTGAACCCTGTAGGTGCCAGCCCTCTCCTTCTGTTCTAACCCCACCTCCTACCCTGGCTTTAGTGAAGAACACCCACGTTTCCTGGCTGCTCAGCCATCTCTCGTACTTGTGAAAGGGCAGAGTGTGCCACCCACTCCTGTCTCCTCTAATGCTGGGGCTTAGAAGTAGTCGTGTCTACCGCTGTGCCCAAGGGAGCAGCACTGGCCTGCAGGAAGCGACTAAAGGTCTTCCCTAAGATACCCCCATTAGGGAGCCAGGTTGATCATTTCCCCCAGCTTGAATGACTGCTAGGGGAGTCTATGACGAAGTCCAAAAGAAGAACCCTCACTATAGCAGAGAAGTCCCTCTGTGATCTGTCTCCAGTCCTGCCATGTTCTCCCTTGTTCCAACGCACAACTTCCTTGCCCTTGTGTCCCCTGCCGTGTGACATACACAGGCACAGGCACCCGTGTGTTAGTGGTTTCCTACCTCTGAGTCTTCTGCATGGAATTCTTTCTCCTCTTCCCTCTCAGCTGGTTGACATCTGCTCACCTTTAATAGGCTATAAGGCTAGAGTGTTACAGCTCTTTTAGGTTTGCAGAGCACAGCAACAGGGAATCCAGGTGGATGACAGTAGACGGTCCAGTGGCAAGGGGGCTTCACCAGGACTCCAGGTCAGACCAGTTGGGCCTTCTCCTATATTCTTATATTCCATTTCATCGGTGTGCATACCCTAAGACCATTACCCTAGACTGCTTATCATTGCTAACACATACTCCTGTCATTATTCATACTCTTTCCTCTCTATCCAAATGGCTTCCTTTCCTGTTTCTATTACCATTACTGCCCTCCTGTTCGTTCTTCAAGTCCCATCTCTAATAATGCATTTTTCACAAAGCACTTCTTAATCTCCCAACCAGTATGAACTCATCTCCTTTGACATTCTGTATCATTTCTTGTACTGTCTAATCTTACTCTGATTAGCGTTTTGTGTACCTCTCTTTTTCTTAACCCGATCGAATGATACATTTCTTGGTGGCAGAGATCATATCTGTAGCAGTTCTGAGCAAAATGTTTGTTCTTAGTTTATGTAAAATAAATATTTGTCAATTTTTTTCAAGGCCTTTACCCTTGTGTAATGGTTTTATATCAGAGATGAATACTGCTCTAATTTAAGAACTTAAAATTTGTATTCTAATAATTTAGTGAGTACATTCCCTTTCTTATACAAGGATTACAAACTACAGCCTCTCTTGTAACCTTTATTATTTACAATATTTTTGTTTGCTTCTGAAAGTACGTTAGTGTCTTAAAGAAAATTTGAGTAGTGAACTGTTAACTTTCTTAAACTCTGATAAGTTTAGCTTTCTAGAGCCTTCTTTGTTTATATAAGGATAAGGAATCTATAGAGATTGTCAGCTAGGGTATATTTTGAAATCCTAGGAAAAGAAATATTTCGTGACTTTCTATAATTATTTTTATTATGATCTTTAATTACTATTGAATGTTTTCCCTAATGATTTTAAATAGATATGTAGAAATAGAATTCTAATGTACATTAGAATGTATAGCATAGAAAGCACATTCACACTTTATATTAGTGCTGTGCAGATATCGGATATATTGGTTTTGAAACAACTCATATCTAAGATTTGCCAGGTATATTTAAATTTCCATGAGCTGATATTTATATATAATTTACTGTTTTTAGTTTGAAGAATGTTGCTAATTTTCGAGAAATGAATTATATATTTGGGATGTGGTAAGGAAAACAAAGTAAGAGTTTCCAATTGTATCATAATTTACTTATACAATTTACTTATGTGTGTATTATTTATTCACTGTTACAAATGGCAAAATATCAGATTTATGTATACTAATTTAAACATAGAAATAAATAAAAGATAAAAGGGCACAAATACCACTATTCAACTGTTCTTTTTATTATTGTAATTCACTGGTTGGTTTAGATTTAAAGTACATTTTCCATAGATATTTTGAATTGTTTGTTTTTTTTAATTTTTTGAAACAAATGAGTAAGAATTATCTTATTTCCCCAACCTGTTGTACTAGTAGAACGAGGGAAAATGAAATATGACTATTTTGTGGGCTGAGATGGATCATGCAGCAATAAATTATTGTATAAGCAGCTATTTTGATTGGACCTTCCTTGGAGATTTTTTTTTCAGGTTGGTGGATGTGTTTGTGGTAAATAAAACATAACATAAATTTACTTTCTTAACAAGTTTTAGGTGTACATCACAGCATTGCTAACTATATGCACGTTGCTGTACAACAGATCTCTAGAACTTCATCTTGCATGACTGAAATTCTGTTCCCAGAAACTCTGTTTTCCCCTTCTCCGACCCCTAACAATCATCCTTGTATTTCTGTTTCTATCAGTCTGACTACTTTAGATACCTTATATAAGTGGAATCGTTTAAGTATTTGTCTTTTTTTGATTGGCTTAGCATAATGCCCTGAAGGTTCATCCATGTTGTAGCATATGGCAAGATTTCCTTCTTTTTTAAGGCAGAATAGTATTCCATTGAATGTATATACCACATTTTCTTTATCCATTTGCATACATTTAGGTTGCTTCCATATCTTGGCTATTACGAATAATGCTACACTGAATGTGCATGCGCAAATGCTCCTTGAGATCCCATTTTCAATTGTTTTGGATATATACCCAGAAGTAGCATTACTGGATCATAAAGATAATTTTATTTTTAATTCTTTGAGGACCCTCCATACCGTCTTCTGTAGCAGCTATACTATTTTATAATCTCACCCGCAGTGTGCAAGAGTTTCGGTTTCTCCATATCCTCACCGACAATTATTTTCTAAGGATTTTTTTTTTATTGTGGCCATCCCAACAAACTTGAGGTGATATCTTATCGTGGTTTTGATTTGTAATGTTGAACATCTTTTCCAAGGAAATATTTTGAGAATAATAAGGATCTAATGCCACACTGCATCACAGAAAGAGCTCTACAGTCAAATATCTTAATATCATATATCACTAAATAGTTTAGGGCACTGAGCATACCATAAGCCAAGAGTATGGGGAGGAGATTCTGAGGTCCAGGATGGAGGATCCCTTAAAGCAGATCTGAAGTCAGTAGGAAAATGAGAGAAAAACCACAATGGCATTGAGGTCTCCCTTCTGGACATTTTGCCTCATTTCAGCCATTTCTCACATTCCCCTCAAGAGTATTTCTTTCCCTGAAGCCTCTTACTGCATTAGACTTCCTTCGGTAGGTTACAGGGAAGGGAAGTGTAAGTCTACCACTTGTCTGTTCATCTGTGGTTTTGGGGGTGAGCAAAACAGAGGCACTCACCTGTGATACTCTCAATTCTTCTTCCTCTTTTTACTGTTGTTCACTCTGAGATATTTTAGTCCATTTCTGCTTAGAAAATGTTCACCTTTTCCTAATTGCTGAGTCATTTATCCCCGGTAGTAAGTGTGGCTGCCCATTTTTTTAATCCTGCCGTGTTCTGCACCACCCCCGATGTTTACAAGGAAATAACTCCAGGAAAACAATAATGGTGTTCTTCGCCTCCGCTTGGTTGGTAAGAAATGGCGACTCTCACAGCTTACGCTTTGTCATTAGTGCAAAGTCCGCTACAGATTGACCTTTGGCAGCTTTGGACTCTGAGATTGTAATCGTGAGTTCAGCTTTTATTCCAGAGTTGCTTTTATCAGCATGTCAGATCTTCAATCATATTTTGTTAGAGGTTTTCTAAGAATGTGACCATGGAGGATAGTTCACTGAATTACAAGAATTGCAGTTCTGCTTATGATACTTATTGATTTAAGGACTCTAGATACCAATTATCCTTTAACCTGAGAATTGATTTTAATCTGACCCTTTTTTTATTGTGGTAAATATTCATAACGTAAAATTTTCTATCGTTAAGTATACAGTTCAGTTGAATTAAGTACATTCACATTTTTGTTCAACCATCACCATTATTCATCTTCTGTGAATTTGACTGTTCTAGGTACCTCATGTAAGTGGAATCATAGTATTTGTTTTTCTGTGACTGGCGTATTTCCCTTTCCATAATGTCCTCAGAGTTTACCCATGTTGTAGTAATGGTTACTCTGAATCATGTCACCTGGCTAGGGTAGACAGTGGTGAGCCAAAATTGTCCATACCTTCTGTCAGTCAGAAACTACTTAGTGAATGCCTCCTTTGTGCTGCATGTCAGGATGCGTCGGTGCACAGGTGACATGACTGCCGCCTTTGAGGAGAAACAGGCCATGGTAAGTAACTCACAGTGCAGAACCTCTCTCTCTCGCTCGCGCGCGCGCGCGCTCTCTCTCTCTCTCTCTGTCTCTGTCTCTCTCTCTCTCTCTCTCTCTCTCTCTCGCTCGCCTTGGCAAGTGTATAGTATGGCCTGGTGTTCATGCAGGGTGCTCTCTGGTTGTTGAGCTGGAAAGGAAAAGATGAGCCAGGGCCCATAACATTGAGCTCTAATAATATTTAATATATATACTAACAGCGGTACATGCATGCAGTTGATAAATAAATATATATTTTGTATAGTCGTCCCACAGAATCCACGAGGAATTGGTTCCAGGATCCTCAGCAGATACCACAATCCATGGATGCTCAAGTCCATTATATATAGCAGCGTAGGATTTGCACTTGGACTATGCACAACCTCCCATTTACTTTAAATCATCTAGATTACTTATAATACCTAATACAATGTAAATGCTACATAAATAGTTCTTACACTGTATTATTTAGGGAATGATGACAAGAAAAAAAGTTTGTACATGTTCAGTACAGATGCAACCATCCTTTCTTCTGAATGCTTTCAATCTATATTTGGTTGAATCTACAGATGACAGAACCCACAGATAAGGAGGACCGACTGCAGACATTATACAGATATATCAAAAATACTGGTAGCATGGCTGGTCTGAAGGTAGTGAGTTATCTCACTTGATTGTTCACAGTCAGTTACAGATTGAACTCCTTGTTCTACTACTTTCCCCTTCTCACTACTGCACTTGACTAGTCTTAAAAAAAAAAAAAAATACTAGTAGCATGAGTTATCAAAGAAGTTCCTTCCAGGGAATCCGTGCCTCGTCGGTTCTCAGTGGATATGATTAGCCTTCAGCTAACGGGGGAGTGAGTAGGGTGGTATCAGGATGTGGCCTGGGACCAAGAAAGATCTGAGGAGGGCTTCCTTCCTACTCTGCTTTTCCATCTTTCTTACTCCCTTTATTGTCAAATTCCGTACGAAAGAAGTAGGATGCATTCGTGTTTAATGTTCAGCAACTGAAGTCTGGCCCGTGCGCCCCTGCTCTTCACTGACACGGCCCCCCGGGTGGTCCTCGGAGACTCCGGAGCCGGCGCTTCTGCTCCTCCCGCTCAGCTTCTGCAGTAGCTCGGCCTCTGATGACCCTACCCGTCCCAGGACGCTTCTGCTCTTGGGCTGGACTCTATTCTTACTCATTCACTGACTTCTCTTCCTCCTCTAACCCTTGGCCTTCTTTTCGTCCCCAGATAGATTCCCGCCTTAATCAATTTTAGCTGTTTCTTACATCGGTGCTAATCACCGTCAACTTCAAATCTCTGCCCTCGACCTTCCCCTCGTTCATTGCACAGGCACCCGGTGAGGGTCTTCACCAGTCCCGTCCCCCTGCGCCCCGGAGTACAATTTAGCCATCCATCCAGATTTCTGGCTACCATTATCCATCTCCACAGGGCTGCCTCATAGACACCGTAAATTTATCGTATCTCAAACTAAACCCACTTTCTCCTCTGCCTTCTCAAAAGAATGGCTTGTCCTTGATCTCAGTGCGTTACCACCACATACCGATCGTCTGTTTGCACTTACCCAGGCAGGAAACCTCAGAGTCCTGGTTACAGCCACCGTCTCTTTTACCTCTTCCTCATACTCAGCCAGTCAGGCGGCGCCGTCAGGTCCTCACCACATTCTGTGACATCCAACCCGCCAGTTTTTCTACTTCGTAATCCTCAGCACTCTAATTGAAGTCATCTTTTCTCACCTTAACTCTTCTACTTCTCCACCTTCTATAATCCATTCCCACTGCTACCAATATTAACTTTCTAATAACGTGTTAGATACGTAACTCGTGTTCTTAGAACCTTCTGGAGTCTCCCTACCTAGAGAATGGAGTGAACTGTCTTTCCGGGGCATTCAAGGCCCTTCCCAGTGTGTTTTTCTGGACCGTCTCCTGCTCGTTTCTATCCAGCTATCCTACTTCTAGGCAGACCTCAAGCCTTAATTACTCTTTAAACTATAGCTGCACAGTTTATGTGCCACTGTTAGAGAAATATATATTTTATTTGGGCTTGTAATTTAACTTGAAAAACAACAAAACACTTTTTTTTTTTTTTAAATTAAGAGATAGGATCTCATTCTTTCACCCAGGCTGGAGTGCAGTTGTGTGATCATAACTCACTGCAGCCTCCAACTCCTGGGTTCAAGGGATCCTCCCACCTCAGCCTCCCAAGTTGCTGGCGATAACAGATGTGTGTCACCATGTCCGGCTTTTTGGGGGGGTTATTTTTTGGTAGAGATAGAAATGGAGTCTTGCTATGTTGCCTAGGCAGGTCTTAAACTCTTGGGCTTGAGATCCTCCTGCCTTGGCCTCCCAAATTACTGGGATTACAGGCATGAGCTACTGTACCTAGCCCATAGCTTATTAATTTTTATATCCTTTTTATATCCTAATGTCTTGCACATAAGAGATGGTTAATAATTGTTTATATAAAGATGAACAAATACTAGAATTTAGAGACAGTGCAAAAGCAACAAGAAATCCATGGTTTTCTTCAGATGCTTCAAGAAGGTATGACTAGAATAACGGGGACAAAAAGGCGGCTGCATTTAAGGATCATCATTTACTACTGTGTCAATTCAAAGATAGGCAATTGAACTTTTTTTGATCTCCAGGAATATATTAAAGTCCACCATATAGGTAATGTTTAAATAAAGTCTGATACTAAGAATCAGAGTTCTTTATATCCAAGGCTACTTAACTGTACTTTTTCCCGTTAACAATACTATGAGAATGTCATAAATATATGCATGCATACTGTTTTCAGTTACCTTCTCATCCTTCTGGAAGCCTGCTGCATTCTCTGTGTATTACCCCTGAAGTGAGACTCCTTCAGAGTGGTTGTTATTGTCTATGTTTCATAGATAAGGAAACTGATACACAGAAACAATGGTAAGGTTGAGGCCTTAAAACCAGGAGGTGCCAAGTTAGACTTCAAAGTGCAGTCTGGTGACTCTGACGCCTGTGATCTTTCTACTGTGTTCCATTATCTGCCTCTGAGAATGGTGGTCATGGCTTCAACTTTGCTTTTGTTTATTATGAGAGAAAATATTGTTCCACAAAGAAATTCCAAAGGCAACACACTCAAAACCAAAATAAAGATTTGCAGTAGTTATTGCTGTGTAATTAGGGGTAGTTTTAACACATCATTCAGAGAGGAGATTTTGATGATGACTTTTGTGGTTAGATGTAGTTTCATTAAATGTCTTAAATCTTATGGAGACTGTAGTCCAGGCCTATGAGGAAGCCCTGTAGCCGATAGCACCTGTAGGTTATAACGGCCTCTAACCCAAGTTCTTGCGCACTCTATGCACCTATGCTCTGCTTACTAGGCTCCTTTGATTTTTAATGATATCCATCCAAAGGAAAAAGAATAAGGAAAGGTTATTATCCTTTCCCCTCCAGTTACTAAAGTGTTGGTCAGTGAGAAGAATTCCTCATAGCCATGAAAACCTTCTGAATACTGTTGCTCTGTCTTCAGAGCATTCGTGTTTTTCTTTGGTCTCACAAGGGACATAAGATAAGGGGTGCAATGAATGGTGCCCCCTGTAATGCTGGTCCTACTGAGTGAGTCATCTCACAGGTGGCTGTAGGGTGGCATTGTGTGGAGCACAGCAGGATGTGACCACAGTGTGTTCGGGGTGGGAATGAACTGGCTCTCTTCCCACTGAAAGGGATGTGGGATGGCTATCAGGGAGAAAGTTGTAGGCTATGTAGCAGGGTGGGATGGAAGGCAGGATTTCTGTAGCCACCAGGACTCTTCCGATAAAACAGCAATTCATATATAACCGTTTATATTTAAGGGACTTACAAATATTAGGAACCTTGGTATGACAATCTGGTTGCAAAGGTAAATTGTGGACCATAAAATGTAATTAGTATTAAAGGCCAAGAGCCAGATGAGTGACATAAAAATAGTAGAAATAACTGAAGAATTTACAGTTTGCTCTTCAGAGGCCGAATTACCTCTAAGCTAATAAAGCTTAAGCTTCAGGACCCCTTACTTGCACGGGATCCTGTGAGTGCTAGAAGTTGCAGAGTATTGTAGATACTGAAGCCATGTTTTAGTCAGGAAGCACTTCTTCAGAAGGTTTCAGATTATCTAAATATTCCTCAGAAGAAATTTGAATCTTCTTCAATGCTCTAGTATTTTACTGCTATTTCTTTTCTCATTCTATATAAATATTCACTTTCATACTTAATTTTGTATTCTTAAAGAGAACCCTCCCTTTAATTATGTAAGCTTCAGGCCCTACAAAACATAGATCCATCCTTATGTAATAGCAAAGTCTATATATACACTCCACGAAAAGCAAAAGGGTCAGCTACTGCAGTGAAATGACAGCTCACACATACGGAGTGCTGGCTTTGTGCTAGGCACTGCTCTTTAACATATGTCATCTCATTTCAGCCATGCGACACCTCTGTAGGTAAGCTTAGTTATTATCTCTGTTTACAGAAAAGGAACCTTAAGTCCACACTCTAGACTCATCTAGCCATACAGCTAATAAGTGGTGGAACTAGCATTCAAATCTAGATCTCTACCTAGCTCCAAAGCCAGTGTCTCCCAGGGAAGTGGAAGGACAAAATACACTTGTCACCCAGCTGTTTACTCTTGGATTTGTCTGCCATTTGGGTGAATTGGGTAAGCATGGTATCAGCTGTTATTTAAAACACATTGAGACACCATATTTTAGTTACTGGGAAGAATATTTTTTTGCAGGTCCCTATTTCAGAAGATGATGCACATTTCAAGGCAGGTCAGCTTTTCCTGTCAGGCAAAAAAAGAAAGAAAGAAAGAAAAAGATGATTAAAAGATCCCAAGAAAATAGAAAGTTGCTCTCTAGGTCAAAGAGGAATTATTGGTAGTTAGCCAGAAAATTGGATATCAAGCTTGTTTTAGAACAATCATTTTGTACCCTAATGTGAGTAGACCAATTTTTCTGTCAGAGTGAACTGTTGTCATTTTGTCTGTCTGTCTTATTTGTGCAGTGTAACCTCTAGATAAACAATAGTTCTGGCCTTGTTAGGAAAGTGTTCTCTCCCATTTCAGAAAATATACTGGGGGCAGAACAGATTTTACTGACAGTCACTGTGACCACCCCAATATTCATGCCATTATTGACAAAAACTAAAGGAATGAAATCTAAGGGCCAAGAGTACTTAGCTATGCACAAGACCATATAGAGTATGTTTTAACTTGTGCTCTGGAAAGGAAGTACGGAAAATGGGATTTATTACATTCAAATATTTAAACTTAAAATTGTAGATATCCATACTTACTTGAAATGACACCTTTGCCTATGTTTATTTCTGTCATTTTATACAAAGGAAAGCCCCAGTTAAGCATGGTCACATTGTAAAAATATATTACCCAGGAGTGAAAAGTTGTTCAATTCAAGTAGACTTGGATTTCACTCTTCCAGTGTTAGAACCTTGATCATCTGTAATAGATTTAGAGTCCTGTTGGGCCTGTCCCTTTTGGCAGTAAGGCATTTTATCTTGTGCAAGAAAAGAAGAGTGAAATAATTAATGCCAACACTGACTGGCATGGTGGTGCTTCCTGTATGCTCATCACTGAGATGTCTTTTCACTCCCAGTTCATACCAGGCGGCAAACATTGCAGGGTTCTCCGGCCATTGGGGGAGTCTGTATCCTCTATTTTAGGCTGGAAGTGCTTCTCAGTACAGTGGTGATCCCTTCTATTTTGTAAGATTCCAAGTGTTACATGTATTTGTTTTTTTTTTTTTTTTTTTTGAGACAGAGTCTCACTCTGTTGCCCGGGCTCGAGTGCTGTGGCATCAGCCTAGCTCACAGAAACCTCAAACTCCTGGGCTCAAGTGATCCTCCTGCCTCAGCCTCCTAAGTAGCTGGGACTACAGGCATGCGCCACCATGCCCGGCTAATTTTTTCTATATATTTTTAGTTGTCCAATTAATTTCTTTCTATTTTTAGTAGAGACGGGCTGCTCTTGCTCAGGCTGGTTTTGAACTCCTGAGCTCAAACAATCCGCCCGCCTCGGCCTCCCAGAGTGTTGGGATTACAGGCGTGAGCCACCGCGCCCAGCCCTACATGTATTTTATTATATCTGATTGGGGGGGGGGGTGGAGAAAGGAAAAAAGCAATCTCTCTGGGAATTTACATTATTTTTGACCATTGCTAAATTAAGCTTACCTTCTTAAAAACTGTTTCCTTTAGTAGACCGTCTTCAATTTGTAGATCCTTTATGTCATATTAGAAAAAAATGGTATATAGTACATTTTATTTGGAATATTGTAAGAGAGCTGAAATTGTCAAAGATCAAAAGAAGTTATGTATTTTTGTCTCTTAGATTATATGGAAGTACATGTCTTATACCAGCAGTCCTCCACCTTTTTGGCACCAGGGATCAGTTTCATAGAAGACAATTTTTCCATGGACCAGGGTCCGAGATGGTTTCAGGATAATTCAAGCATATTACATTTATTGTGCAGTCAAACCTCTCTGCTAATCATAATCTGTATTTGCAGCCGCTCCCAAGCACTAGCATCACCCTCTCAGCGCAACCTAGATCCCTCACACATGCAGTTTACAATAGGGTTCGTGCTCCTATGAGAATCTAACGCCTTCGCTGATCTGACAGGAGGCAGAGCTTATGCAGGATGTGAGCAGATGGGGAGTGGCTGTAAATACAGATGAAACTTCATTCTGGCCCACCTCCAGTCAGCCCAGAGGTTGGGGACCACAGTCTTATAGGATTGAATTTGTGAGTCCATTTTTTTCTCCACTGTTATGCTTTCTTAAGAAAGAAACACAGTTTTTAACCTTAAAACCATTTTTTTTCTAAGATTTCTTTGTGAGTTAATTGTTTGGAATGGAGGATATGTTCCATCAAAACAATGTAATTTTGGTAATTAGATTCCTGGACCAGTTCCATAAAGCCTGTTGTTATCAATAATGCGTCTAACTAGAGTAGTTCTTTTTTGTTGTTGTTAACCAGAGGCTCCAGAGCTTACAATAGAGTAGTTCTTAATATATGGCATATGTACAGCTGGGTTTCAAACATTTAGACGTGTTGTGATAAATAAGATACAAATTCTTTTAGAAGCATTACTAAATTTATTATAACCTTTTCTTGCTGCTATATAGTGTGTCCCAAAAGGAAAAATTTTGTAAAATTTTGTAAATGAAGGTACATTTAGCTACAATTTCCCATTTTCCCTATGTATGGCAACTTTTGGGACACCCTGTATATCAAGTATAGATACTGTCCTGTGGGGCTCCACTTTCATTGATACTAAAAAGAGCCCTCTTACCCCAAAAGGAGGGAAATGCTGACCTGCTGTTTATTACAGGGTGAAAGATGCCATACAGGCTAATCAGTCAATACACCCAGGTATTTCTTGGGAAGATCTATGCTGGATCTCCAGAGAAGCCTGGAGCGTGACTTCCTCTTCCTTCCCTTCTTCCCTGGTGACTGTTCTGGCTTCCACTGCCATGCAAGGCCAGTCAAGACTTAGCACAGAAGCCAAGTTCCACAGGGGCAGGTGTGTAGGTCGTGGGGACATCCAGACACAGGCATACGTGCAGTCTGGAATCCAGGGGCTACCAAGGGCTCAGGCTGGCAGAGTAAATCTTCAGAGACTCTGGGCCAAGGTTTCCTTTCCTTTTCTTCACAGTTCACCTGCTTCCCATTCCACTGTCTTCCTTACCGTCCCCTTGTTCCCATGGGGAGTTTTCTTCTCCTCCGGTCCACCGCAGCACAGAATACAGGTCTTTACGTACGCTTTTCCCTGAAGCAAATGCTCAGCTCTTTTGGAATTGCCTAAGGATTGTTACTGCTAGTACAAGTCAAGTTAAATAACAAAGGAAAAGTCACGAACTTTCAGCAAATCTTAAAATCTCATAATAAATTGTATTGCAGGTGTTTTTTGAAATATAAGTGAAGCTTGATTTCAGTCTTTGTCTATACTCTCCACATTGTGTTCAGTCTTTAGAAACCTCTCAGTTTATCTCTTAATCTCGCAGGAGATGCCTGTGGGTCCTGCTCACTTCTATACAGACTTCCCTCTTGTGTCTGTCTCTTTCTCCCTCTCTCTCCATCTCAGAGGAAAACTCAGTCTAATCTTCTAGGAGCTCCCTTTGCCAGAGGACATTCTAAGTGGGGATGCAGGGAAATATGGATGAGGCCATTCGTGCTGTTTGGGGGTGGGTAGGAATCCACACTGTGTCTCTTTTGACTGGCCTTGTTTCAGGACTAAAGTGAATATATATTACTTGGCTGACCAGATGGACTTTTGAGTCTCTGATCCCTATTTTAGTGGCTTCAAAGCAACGGCAATTTTGGTGTCCACCTATTCAATATAGTAGTTACGCAGAATTTTAAGAATATACTCACCGCCCATTTCTCACCTATAGGACACAATAAAGCTATTTTCATTTTTTTTTAAAGTACACAAATTATGAACAGTGTAACTTTTTTCTGAAATGACTCTTGGAGTGGGGTGGGAGAAGTTGTTCATCTGTAACCTGAAAGCTTATGGATCCAGTGTCAGCATTTGTAAAGACCTGCATGGCTGGGTGTGGTGGCTCGTGCCTGTAATCCCAGCACCTTGGGAGACTGAGGTGGGAGGATCCTTTGAGTCCAGGAGTTCAAGACCAGCCTGGGTGACATAGCAAGACCTCATCTCTACAAAAAAATTTAAAAATTAGCCGGGTCGGGTAGTGCACACCTGTAGTCCCAGCTACTCAGAACACTGAAGCAGGAGACTCACTTGAGCCCGGGAGTTTGAGGCTATGTGAGCTATGATCACACCATCACACTCCAGCCTGGGTGACATAGTGAGACCCTATCTCTAAGGAAAAAAAATAAAAACAAAAGCCCTGCACTATCAAATATTCTTATTTGTGCCGGAGTCATGGTCGTGTGCCTCCTGCTTTCTCAGTTAGTTTTCTTTCTGTTAGGTCTGCCTGTTTTAGCTCCCTTACCAAAGTATCCTCTCCGAAATGATCCTCGACTTTTAGACCACCCTCTCCCAATTTTGCTCTTTTATAATATAGTCACTTGGAATTTTCATCTTCTTCCAACTTTCTTTGACTTTCCTTCTTATAAGTAGTCGATTATGGTAACACCACTATATTGCTGCTCTTTCCGTATTCACCTGAAGAGCCCCCTAGGTACTTGTCATATACTCTACTCAGTCCTTTTTTTTTTTGAATCTAGGTTTTTAGTTGAGCTCCCAATTTCCATATTAGGAAAAGTGAGAAAAAAGTTCTAGACACCGGTGGGTTTGAGTTCCATTCTTAGTGATTATACTTTCCTCAGAAAGGACAGAGTCTGTAATTCATCTTTGTATAGACACCTTTGTAGTTATATGATTGTAGGTTTTTCTCTATGTCTACATATTAACTGAGTTTAGTTTTGAAAAATCAACAAATTATTTTTATTCCTGTAGAGTATGTTCTTAGCCTGAATTTTTGAGACTTGTAGGTCTAATTTCCTTGGCAATTAGGTTTATCTTGAGAGGATAATATAAAAGATCATTAACCTTCACGTTTTTATTTTCCAAAATTCTTTTGAGCTGCTACATTTCAGAGAACTAATTAGGCCCAGTTAGCATCCTGAGGTGTATACATTGTTCCTGAAGTGTTGATGGAAGTTTATTTTGAGTTAAGTAATCAGCTTTGCCATGTTCATTCTCTGATGAAAGCATTCTTAGTGAAAATCTTAGATAGAGTCTCTCTTCATTCAGCATCGAAATCAATGCTGTTTCCTCAGTTTAACTCTCCAAACAAGCTGAGTCTTCTAGCTAAATAAATAATAAACCTCCTAATACGTATACATTTATAAATTTTAAGTGAGTCTTCTAGCTAAATAAATAATAAACCTCCTAATACGTATACATTTATAAATTTTAAGTTTTCATTTTTCTTTCCCTCATAAATCCCTAACTTTTTAAAATGACAATCCACTAACCCCATTTCTGCACTCGGCTTAACCATGGCAGTGCACCTTAAAACCCGTAAGAGGGAAGAGCCTGTCTTTTTTTGTCTTTGCATCTCCACCATCGAATATCAGGTTTCCTTTAAAAACATAAAATACTTTTTTGAAAACAAAATTACAAATGAAAATCAGAAAATAAAATTCCTTGTCCCATCTGTGTGCTTGAAGTTGATCCTTTACAGCCTACTCAGACCACTGGAGGGGAACAGTAGCTTTCTCCAAGGTGTGGGTCACTTCAGCTCCCTGGTATGGAGGGTCCGTGCGGGTCAGCAGTTGCAGTGGAGGGTCAGGATGCAGAGATGACATCCACAGTTTCTGGCTCAAGGACTTGACAGTCGACAGTCTTAAGGGAGTTCTGAGGAGGTCTAGATCAGATCAGATGATGTCCATATGATGTAGTAAATGATACTATGGCCGTGCTGCGGAAGCACAGAGGGTAAGCAGCTTGGATCTCCTAAGATTCTAAGAGTTCCCTGACGAAGTGGTACCTGCTGAACCCAGAAGGCCTGAGTCACATCCAGTAAAGGCAGTGGTACCCAAGAGCCCAGTGATTCCACTTCGGCCTGGCCTGCTCTGCTGGAGACACCCCAAATGAACTGGAATTTAGTGCATCACGTTCCCCTGGCTGCGCTTGTCCAAAGGGAAAAGAAACAGGCATTCGCCCTCCACGAGACAAACGCTTTTGGCAAAGAAAAAGAAAATGCAGAATCATCTTAATGTTTAAACAAAATATTATATTTGGTAAAGTATTCCATGTTTTATCCCAATGAGAGTTAAAATTAATGTTTTCAAGGTTATCATCGATAACGGAAGAAAAGACGTTTTGTTAATGTTAATACTGACTCTGATTTAAAATTTAAGTTTATTAGTAGGAAAACGGTAGAAATGTTACTAAATTTAATTAACAGCAATGTCTCAAAATAATTTCAATAAAATATAGTCTTCTTACAAGTTTCTAATTCAATTTCTGTTCTGTCCAAAAAAATGGAATGTTCTTAACTTCTAGTAGAAATATTAGAGTTTTGTCTTTGTAAGACTACTTCTAATTATAAATGCAGAATAATAATATTACTTAGCGCCTTTCTTCTATAGAGCTCAAAGTGCTTCACATGCATTATTTTATTAAGCCTCATAACATCCCTGTGAAGCAGGAGCATTTTGCAAGTGATTATGGATTGCTTTGCTGAATCAGCACAGCCTTACGGCATTATGATAAGCTTGGAAAAGATTGAGGTCATGTACTGACTTGCTCTCAGGAAACCCTATATGCAGCCAAATATTTTCTTTGGCAGTACAGAGCTCACAACTGCCACCATTCCAGTCTCTGGGAAGCCCATTGTCCATTGACGTAGTAAAAAACAATAAACAGTAAATTTTAAGAAAGCAAATCTGAGACAGTATTCATGTCCTTCGAGAGGCAGGTGAATTACATATGACATGGGTACAATATCATCCTCTAGTCCAGGCTGTAAGTCCACAAAGACTACCTTCGGTTCTTGCTATGGTTCCGAAAATTGGACCTGCCCAGCTGTCATATCAGTCATCTTCAGCTACTTTATTTGCCTCACCTGTAAGCCATCACCTGGCAGGCAGGATTTCCAAAAACAGGTTTCTTGAATTCAAGCCATCTGTCTGTGCTGAAGCTAAGCTTCTTTCAAAATGCCATTGTAGAGGAAAATGCCATTGGGTAGAACTTTTCTGCAGTCTTGATGGTAGTGTAATATTAAATCATGTAGTATTTGGAAGCTTAAGTAGGATAATTAAATTGAAAGTGAGAATGAATTTTATGAAGACTTTATTTCCTTATTTGAATGGCTGTAGAATAGTGGGGAAACTTATACCTCTTATGGTTAATATATGTAAAACAAAACTAATTTAAGCTAATTTAAAGCAGTTAATTTGAGTAGGAGTAACTTAATTACTATTATATTTTTCACATTTGTAATTAGATGCTGAATTGTGATATGTACCATGGCCTGTGTGGTTGATTGTAATTAAGCTTCTCGGAATTTTTCCCCTTTTTTTCTTATTTTATTTTTTACACATGGGATCTGGCTATGTGTTGCCCAGGCTAGTCTCGAACTCCTGGCCTCAAGAAGTCCTCCTGCCTCAGCCTGCTGAGTTGCTAGGATTATAGGCAGAAGCTGCTGCACCAGGCAAATTTTTTTTTCCTTGTCCATCAGATAGCCATAGTGTTCACAGTCTCTGTGTCTATCTGTTGTGGCCCAAAGTTTTCCATAACCTTTATTGAGAAGAAATCGTTAGGCTTTAAATAAGATAATTGTTCTGATTTCTTGCAAGTGGATTTGACTGCCTTAAAAATCCTTGTGTTTGAGAGCACATAACGAGTATGAAATCCCAGGGAATTACTAAATTACTAGGGGTATCTCAGTTTTGCCCCTTGATTTACAAAATTTGCTGGAGAATGAACATGTATAAGGAGAGGAGAGGATTTTTGTTGTAGAAAAGGTAAGATACCAAATTTAAGAAACTTTTTGTAAATGTCAGTCTTCGTTAATATCACTTTGACCTCAGCATGCAAATTGCAGCCACCTCTCAGTCCACACTTTTGCTGGGCTTTGAAACATGCAGGTGCCAGCAGTTTCTGAGGCATTCACTGCCTCTCCTGCTGCCTAGTTGAGGCATGTCGGCTTCTGAGTGAAGCTGACCCTTGCTTCCTTTTTAATTGCCTACTGCTTTAAACAGTTGAGGAAGGCTGGTTGATGATACACTGCCACCCCTGCTTCAGTTGGAGAGAATTTATGCCACAAGGTATTTAAAGGGTCACTTCAAAGATTTATTTAAATCTGTTCCTATTGTCATTACGAAATGCAGTAACTATCGAATGGATAGTTGATAAGACCAGTTTTTCTAGAATGTTCTTTGAATTTAAGTACAGTGATAACAATAAAGAAACTTTGCATTTTCACAAATTAGGAAGATCTACTTTGGGATTATTTCCCAAACGCTTCCCAGTCTTTATTTTCACCTAGTGTTTTACCTAATCTCTTACTCTAAATACAGTGATCATTCTCCACAATCAGACAAAATTTGGGTATGTGTATTGAAAACTTATAAATACAAATCAGGTTTCTCTTTGTTGTGTAAACAAACTTTGTTTTAAAAAATTCTGTAGTGGCATGTATTTGGCCTTCGAAACAAATCAGATCTTTTATTTTACCAGGCTGTAGTTCACATTTGGTATGGATAGTTTAAGATGCCATCCCTAGGTGACAGTTGTTTTCTGATAAAGGGTGCTGATGATCTTGGTGCAGAAGATGAATAATTCAAAACAGCTTTGTGCCCTGTGTGGTCAGCCCTGAACGCTGAAGGGCCTTGCTGGTGCTGAGTGGGTGAGGACCAGGACCACTTAGGGATTAGCTGGGGGTTGGGGGCATGATGAGGTGGGACACTGTCTTATATGTAAGAATGTGAGTTCAAAATTAATGCTATTTCAAGAATTTCAATAGAATAAACTTCTGTTTCTATATGATATAAAAATGATACTTTGTCTAGTTTTTCTCACAAAAGTTCTCTTTTGAAAAACATAGACCTTTTTGTTACAGTTACAGTTTTCTTAGTGCCAGAATTGTAAACTTTTCACTCTGTTCTTTCCTGAAGTCCTAGAGAATAAACCTGGGCTCCTCCCCCCAAGCTTGGTTTCTCTGGGATAAGTATATAAAATTTTTTTAGGTTTATTTTGTGTGTGTGTGTGTGTGTGTGTGTGTGTGTGTGTGTTTTAACTGTTAGGTGTCCTCATTCCTATACGTAGTTCCTAACAGGTTAAAAAACAAACAAAGGCCGGGCGCGGTGGCTCACGCCTGTAATCCTAGGACTCTGGGAAGCTGAGATGGGCGGATTGTTTGAGCTCAGGAGTTTGAGACCAGCCTGAGCAAGAGTGAGACCCTGTCTCTAGTAAAAAAATAGAAAGAAATTAGGTGGACAACTAAAAATATATAGAAAAATTAGCCGGGCATGGTGGCACGTGCCTGTAGTCAGAGCTACTTGGGAGGCTGAGGCAGGAGGATTGCTTGAGCCCAGGAGTTTGAGGTTGCCGTGAGCTAGGCTGATGCCACAGCACTCTAGCCGGGGCAATCGAATGAGACTCTGTCTCAAAAAAAAAAAAAAAAAAAAAAAAAAATTCTGTGAACCAGGCAGAACATAAACAATGAAACAACAAATAATGGCAGTTGCAGAGGCACAGAAATGACAAACTATATACCTACAGTAATTGCTATATACCTACAGTAATTGTTCAAAGTGCCTAAAGTATGTTTGAGACTAGACAGACCTACTCTTGGTTATTCACTTTTCCTCCCTAAACGTTAGCCTAGGATTTTTGTCTTAGTAATCAACTCTCCAAGTTGATCTTGATAGACTGAACCAAATTCTTAGCTACTAGAGATTTTTGCCTGTGGGAGGTTTTGGTGGTATCAGATTGTAAAATTTTCTGGAGCCTGCCTCTGGAGATGTCCCACCATGCCCTGTGACCCTGGGAGTAGGTCCTGTGGCCCTGGTCTTCTCTAGTCCCTGACCATAGAGATGCTGGCCTTGGCCACAGACACCTTGCTCTCATCATAGAGTCATTTCCTTTGTCGTCCTGAGTTCTGACTGCTTTCATCCCTGCAGAGCCTGCCCTCGCCTCCGCCCCCTTTACCCCTGCCTTCCTTGGCTGGCCAGAATCACAGTATCGTGTCTATTTATGCAAAGCTCCCATTGTTATCACTGCTTTGCTTTCTCCACTAGGATGATATGATTTAGCATAATTTAATGTTTCAGGTCTCTAAATTGGATGATTCTATGTCCTATCATCGGCTTTTTGCATTAGGTACTTTAAATTGGGAATGCCTGCTTTTTAAAAAGCACACTCGTGAGGTCCTCCCATGAGTGCTGGAGCACAGGCTGGAATGAGAGAACTGGGAGTAGACGGTAGTGAGCAAAATGAAAGCGAGAGTTTCAGCCTCCCTGTGGCCTTGTTAGAATCCCAGTGAGGAAAAGGGAGCAGAGCGTACATGCAACTAGTCGTAGCAGTCTCTTTAGAATGACACCAAGTCATGCATCTGTAGAGAGAAACTGGAAGGAACAGATGCCCATCGAAGGAAAACACAAGGAGAGAAGAGCAAGCAGGTCTGAGAAGTGGAACATGAAGTGAATCACAGAGCAAGATGTCAGTGAAAAGGAGGTGCGGGCACAGAGGATTCCTGGGCATGGGAGAATGGCCCCAGAGGACAGTGAAGGCCAGGCCTTAGGCTGGTCCGCGGTCCTCTCGATGCCCTGCGAGGCACTCCTGCCTCAGTAGCCACCGCAGGGTGGGGCGGCAGCCTGGAGAGAAGCCCCGCAAGCTTGGTGCAAGTGAGGCCGCGCAGGGCCAGGACAAAGGGGCAGTGGGAGGTGAGTGACCAGCCCCCTTCTTGCCTTCGTCCCTCTGTCCTTCCCTGCACTTTTATTGGGCATCTTCATGGTGTTCAGCCATTGGGTCTACAAAGTTAAATAAGGCGAGAACCTTGCCAGCCTCTCTTAAGAGCCATGAGTAACTGGGAAATCCCAGGGTCTGATAAAAATTCCCATGGTGTTCAAACTACTTTTCTTAGTGAAGCAGGTTGTGTTACTAACTTCTAGATGAGAATCAGGATTAATAAAGTTGGTTTGTTTGGGGATTTTTTTTTGTTTTGTTGTTTTTTTTTTTTTTTTTTTGAGACAGAGTCTCACTGTGTTGCCCGGGCTAGAGCGCTGTGGCGTCAGCCTAGCTCACAGCAACCTCAAACTCCTGGACTCAAGCGATCCTCCTGCCTCAGCCTCCGAGTAGCTGGGACTACAGGCATGTGCCACCATGCCCGGCTAATTTTTTCTATATATTTTTAGTTGTCCAATTAATTTCTTTCTATTTTTAGTAGAGATGGGGTCTCGCTCTTGCTCAGGCTGGTTTCGAACTCCTGAGCGCAAACAATCCGCCCGCCTCGGCCTCCCAGAGTGCTAGGATTACAGGCGTGAGCCACCGCGCCCGGCCTGTTTGGGGTTTTTTTGCTTCATCTTTCAAGTGTAAAGAGAGCATTGGTGACTTTTCTTCCAGATGCGATGCCCATTGGCCTGACCATCATAGGAATTATGCTTGATGACCTTAGCTCCTGTGGTCTGACCTTTTTTCCTTATCCCGTCTCTACCTAATACTTTGACTCCAAAAATTAGAGTCTTAAAATAAACCTTCACTATGTTGAGTACATAGTAAAGCTCTTCAAAACATATACCTCTAAAGAGACATTTGTGATATTTCAATCCTGACTAAACTGAACTTAATTTCCGCTCCAGCTGTGAAACTGTACTCACATCTGTGAATACCGTGTTCAGTATTAACACGACATTATTGAGCACCACTATGTTCCAGGAAGTGAATAAAAAGTCATTTCTTATAGCTGAGGATCCAATCATGCAGTGAAAAGGGCAGAGATATTGAAAGAGAGCATTTCAAAACCCTAGGGTGAGTAGAGTGTTAAGTTGAGGCTAGGCACGGGGCTCATATTAGTAGAAACACAGAGGAAGGGGCCTAGCTTACCAGAGCTTTCTGGAGCAGCTATTGGATCTTCCAGGAGAAGGGGTCGAAGGGCATTTGTGTCAATGGGACAGTGTGAGAGAATACTTGAAATCTGGAAAGAGCATGATGCATTTGGGGAGACAAATATTTAATATCGCTGGGGTATAAGGTAGGAATATTGGGAAATGAGGTCTGCTGTGCTAATAACAGGATAATGATTTGGGAGATAAAAGATTTATACTACTTAGACCAAAGTCTTTTATATAATTTCATATTTTAACCTATTTATGAAAACTTCATTGTGCTACTGCAGTGTAATTTTGTTGGCCATGCTTTCGAGTTAACATATTTATTTGGAAAAAGTAAAGCATTTTCATAATTTTGTCTTTTGAGAGAGTACACCTAATTTTCTGTATTAGTGCTGAATTAGAACTTCACCTCACATTTCTTTAACACCCATTGATTTTTTTTTTTTGCTTCTTTCATCTAATCTCAATCTTATCTTTCAACTTTCTAAACAAATTATGATTTCTCTATTTCCTTATTCAGATAACTCCCGAAATCTTAGCTAGCTGAGCCCAACAACTTAAAATTAACTCTCCTCTAAATAAGCCTTCCTCTCTCAATACGCCATTGCTGTAGAAGGTACAAGTAGAGACACCATTATCACATCGGGGGATGAATGAATGCGGCTATAATTTTAATATATGGACTCGTTGCCTTGCAGTTCACTAACTTGAAGCACTTCTGAAGTCATGTTTCCATAGGTTCTTTCAGCGCCTGCATGGTTTGCTGCGTGCCTGATTTTTTTTTTTTTTTCCTGTGATTGGTCTTCAAATTTCATCAATTTATAGGACTTGAACTGTGAAACATAGGACTTTAGGTTATGTAAAAGAGATTTTGGACAAATTGTTATATACTCACATGGCTTGCCATGAAAGATTTTTCCGCTGCCCGTTTTGCCTATCAGGAAATCCAGTAATGATAGGCGATATGAAAGGGGGCATTGAATGGAAACATACACGGGCAATGGCAGAGGGAATGGCAGAGACTTCTTATGAATAAAATGCATTTTCTAGCCAGTTATTTCCAAAGCCTATTCTGGTTACTGTCTGTTCTCTTGGTAAGTATGGTACATTAATTTTAAAACTAGACCTGTGTCTTTCAAACCTGTGACATGATCGTTGGTTCTGTTTAAGCATTCATGCCTTATCATTGACGAAAATGAAACCAAGTATGTTGCTTTCTCCGAAGCAGGAGAGTGAGAGGGTTTTGCTGGGTGGAGATGGCCTTGAGATCGGTTAATTTTGCTATTTCTTCATGCCGAAGGGAAATCATGTTATGTTAACAAGAAGCTCAATGTCAGAAAGAGAGGGAGGCAACTGGTGCTGAGGTTCCTCCCACTACTAAAGAAAGTGCAGCTGTGTGTTTTTAATATGCACGGCAGGAGACTTCAGCAGCTTGATGATATATAGTGCATTAATGTTGAAAAGATAAACACATTTGGAGAGCACAGGAAGGGCCTTGTGTTTTTATGTTAGCAGAATGCTTCCTAATGAATAAGAATGTGCTGCTGGCTTCACACAGCCATATGGCAGCTTTTCTAATTTTAGTTGGGTGCAGATGCATAATTCTCTCATTTTACCTTCTAGAACCTTTGAGATGCTACATAACTTTTCCTGTAATATTTAATCTATAGTGCTGGGCCAGAAACTGCCCGGCACTGTTTCAATAACTTCTTCGCTCTGCGTGGGTCTCACTGCTACCAGGTGTGACAGTCACTTCACCTGAAACTATCCAGTTCCTAAAAGCAAGAAAAGATGAAAACCGTGGATGTGTATTCCCCTTAGAGTCTTAAAATTTGTTGTGGAAGTGATTAGACTTGTGTTTGACATCAGTGTTCTGAAAAATGGATAGATTTCTGGGTGAGTGATTTTACTCATTTTGAAGCAGAGGAATTCATTATAAAACCTACACAAGTATCAGGTTCCATTTTAGTAAAAGATTCCAACGCTTTAAATAATGCAGCATCAGTAAAAGCAGCTATCCTTATGCTTGACCGAACATAAAGATAACTTAAAAGTCTTAACTGGCTTTACATGTCAGGGATATCTAAACATGGGCAGTGCTAGAATTTTTCTATAAATGTGTAAATACCCTGTGGATTATCTTTCAGTTGATGTATTTTTACAGAGTGAGTGACATTTGTTTGAATTCTGACTTTTTAAAGATAGACTACTTTCTACAAGCTTTACACAGCCTCTTCAGAGGGTCCGAAAGGAAAAAAGAGAGACTATCAGCTTCTACCATAATGACAGTATCACTCTACCTCTGTAATGGGCAGACACGAAATAGCACTTAGCTTTCTAAGTAAGCAGTGGTGGTTGCCACTGCTGCTGCTGGAGTTAGAAAAATTGTGTGGCTGTCCCTTGAGCCATGACTGCCATCCCTATGAAAAGATAGAACTCTGCTCTTTTCTATGGAAGACTCTTTGAGTTTATATTCTCAGTTCAGTTGCCTAATAAAGGGTAGATAAGAATCCCTAATGTTATGAGATTTGGTAAGCTACCAAAAATCAATAAATGATACTTTAGAAGAATGTGTAAAGGTTTTTTAAAACACCACTTCATAATTTTACAATATCAAATTGTACTTTTTATTAAGATAAATTGATTTTTTTGCTACGATCAGTTTCTGATTTGTTGCTGTTCTCTCCCAGAAAACTGGAATTTTACTTTCAAATGTATTCCTGTAGCCAGGCTCGGTGGCACACACCTCTAGTTCCAGCTAGTTGGGAGGTTGAGGCAGGAGGATCACTTGAATCCCAAAGTTTTGAGGCTGAAGTGAGCTATGACTGCACCACTACACTCCAGCCTGGGTGACAGACTGAAACCCTGTCTCTAAAAAAATAAATAAATAAATTTATTCCTGTACATGCCAGCGATAAAGAGCAATTTAATCCATCTGCTTTAAAAAATGTTTTTCCCTTGTATTTTTAAATCAGTTATATTTATAGATATCAAGTGTTTCCCTACTCACCTTTTCTTTTGTTCTAAGAGAAAACATGAATAGTAATTACTTAAGGAAAAAAAAAAAACATATGGAATGTAATATTAATGATTTTCCCCCAGTTTGTGGTATGACTCATCTTAACATGGTCCCTGAAGAGATAAGGTTTTGTTCTTCGCTTTGAAACTGGAAATCTAATTAATTGGTATTGGATTTCTGGAGTGCAGGCAAATGGAGAAGGGGACCGGAGGAATTGCTCTCGCGGCAGCCACCCAGGAGGAAAAGAAGAGTCAGAAAGAGATTATAGAGCACCCTTGCACCGTCTCTCCAGTCAGAGTTTTGTGTTTGTAAAACTGCGCTATTGAAAAGATTATAGCTATTTTATGATTTTTACAATCTTTTGGGGAGTAAAGAAGAAAAGGATAGAATTATTATTTTCATTGTTACTCTCTCAGGCCATGTTCTTTATCTAAAAAGAATAACTTTAGTGGTTAAAGTACAGCAGGAAGAAGTGATGAAGTCAAGGCATAGGGGAGAAATCTTTTCCTAGGCTCTGAAAATTAAATTTCATCACCTATTTCTTGGATTTAAGAGTTCCATCTGTAATAATGAGATTTCATAAGGTTTTGATCACAGGAAACTCTGGGATGAGCTTTCTACTCGTTGAGTTTACTGAAGGATATTTTTGTAACAAAGTATATTTTTACGGTTAACGGATGCAAAATATAGAAAAGTAAATATGGTTTGTGACCGCTGAGAAAATGCCTTACTTAAAAATATTAAATAGTGTGTTCTAGTATAGTAATGCTATACTTATAACAGAAGTATAAATATCTAAGTATTTAAGCGTATTTGTATCTGGTACATAAAAATAGCATACTCACTACTGAAATGCTCTGTCCAGATACCAGTATATGTCTGGTTAACTTAACAGTATTCATCAGAGGAGTCCTATTCTTCCTCCTCCCTCCTTCCTCTTCCTCCTTCTATTTAATTTCACGGCTCAGCTGAACATTAAAGAGAGGTGGTAATTACTTCATGAAAAGTACCCAAATAACGTAAACTTAGGTCCAGTTTAATTTAGATTCCAGTAACATTGGCAAAGCCATATATGTGGGTGTTTTCTATCATTTCGTATTATTAATTTTTTTCTTTTTAATATTGAGAAATGGTCAAAGCACAAGTTCAATACGTAACTGAAGAATAGATGACAAATTAGCTAGGAAATAATACATGCATTTCAAACATTCTTGTGAGGACAGGAGTAAAAAACTCTGAATTCTTTTGTCTCATTTATTTTATAAGAAACGAAATTTTCTCATTCTCTTAATATATGTAAATAGCATTTGTGTGAATTATGCAAGATTTTTTTTTTCAAAATTCTCTTGCAGTTTATCTGTAGGCTCATTTGGGGTTCTCTTCCAAATCACGTGCTCCACTAATATAATTTCAAATTTGTCTTGTGACAATCGTTTTCATTTTTCAGTCGGAGATCGCTAGAGCTTCAGCTCAGATAAACCTGTTGCCAATATTCCTTAACATCAATTTTCAAGGCCAGGCTGAGATGTCCTAGTGGTCCACTGCCACACATCCATTCCCACCTGTTTCCTTGTTGCTATCCACTCGCACATCCTGTAGAATCCAAATCAGTTAGAGTGTGTATGAAATGTTTTCAGCGATGTCTAGCCATTATCATCTCTTTTTTGAACTTAAAGTTAGTTCTTTGGAGTTTAGCCCTGTGTTTTCATTTGGTTTGATTGCGATAGTTTGGCCCTCCTGGCTAAAGCGTGAGCTCTCAACTGATGAGGATCGTTCCTGCTGCACACACAGCTCCAGCCACAGACGCGCAGACGTAGGCTGCCGAACCGACCCCATGTCACTGTTCCATTTCCTCATGTGGGCTCACATGGGCCACGCATTCTCTGTTACTGGTGTTAGCTGCTGTTTTTTTCCTTTTGAATATTTATCGGTGGAGTATCATAAAGAACAAAACAGCAGGTTTCATTATTATAAATAATTTTTAGGGTGATAATTACTTTTATCCAGACTTTCCAGTAGTGCCCAAAATACATGTTTTGCCAGATCTAAATCATCTCTTAGTTTAAACATCTGATCTACAAATTCCTAAAAATAAAATACTGTGCAGATTTGGTCCTGATTCTACGTATCTTCTGATAAAAGCCCAAAATTCTTTGCCTGAGCATGTTGCTAGAATTTAGAATACCCGGGCATGAGGACTTTTCAGTGTTTAGGCATTTGCCTGATTGAGTTATCTAAGTGTAAGATTTATAAATTTCATAAAATATTAATGGGTGAATTTAGATCTTCAGAAAGATGTTCATATCTTCAAAATAACATCTCATAAGGTCTAGTGATTGTCTTTAAAAGACTTGGAAATGGATTACTATCACAGACATTATTTTGTATTTCTTTTGCCTAAAAATGCAACATTAAGATAGATACCCCAGGAAACAATAATTAACTACTATTGTGGTATCAGAATCTCATATGCCAAAGAACCTGATGTTTTCTAGCTATCGGGGATAGGTACAGAGTTGCCTTTGCGATTAGCAGCTGCTACTTCGTATCTCACTCTCCCCTAGCATTAGTGTAAGTTAAGTTCATCCTTTAAAAAGAATAAAATAACCAGTGTGACAGTGAAAGTATAGAACTTGGGGCCCTGAGAGAATATGAGATGCCTTGAAACTTAGTGACTGTAGCAAGATAAGATGATTTGTTATTTAAGACCGGTTCTCCTCAGGAGGACCCCTTTCCCATATTTCTTGTCCCTGCCCACCCACTCTGTTGCTCTCCCTGCACTCTGAGGTCCAGTGAAGCTAAAGGGGAAAATCAGTTCCTCTTTGCACCCACACTCGGCTTCACTTGCTCCTGCACTTCTGGGAATAAGTGCTAGTGGTGGGCGTAGTATGTCAGTAGGCCGCCAAATATTTAGTGACAACCTGATCTAAAATAGGGATAGTGCTAGCCATTGAGGATCCAGACACAGTCCCTGCTTTGTGAAACCTGCCTTCTGGCGGGGATAGCGCACTGTTTCACAGACTGCGATTCACAACACAAGGGAGAGGAGAACAGGGATGTCCTGCGAAAATGTATCAGAATCTCACACAAAGAAGAGGCCGTTTCAATCCGTGTGTATATTCTCTCTACACATTCTGATAGAGCCCCTCTTGGGAGATCATCTTCTCATGTACACCACTCCATTTTGAGAATCACTGCTACTCCTGAAAGATGTTACTGATGGGAGAATGTCCTCCCCGTGAATAGTCAGGCAGAGGAAAGGCTGCGAATCCCCCAGTCTCTGGGATGTCAGCGCGTTGCTCCTAGACAGGGACTGCGACAACGCTAAAGACAACAAATAGTAAGAATGCAATAGGACCACATCAATCTACAGTGTCTGTTACATGGGTTTGGAGGTTTAGCGTTAATGAAACTTGGGGATCCTTAAGTCTGAGGCATGCTGTGGCCTCCGTAACACAGGACTGTTAAGAGAGGTAGACAAGCCCTGAAAACATCCAGGGAGGCTCCACAGAGAGTGGTATGGTTGGCGGTACTCCAGGAAATTTTAGCTTAGCTCCTGTACCAAAAGCTCCTCTGAAAATTTAGATGAAGCGGCAGGTGATGATATGAATCCTATTCCTATATTGTTGGGTAGAAACGTGAACAGAACCTGAAGAAAAATCTGCAGTCTTACAGAGTGAACTGCCCCTGCCCCCAAAAAAGTATGCCCCAGTGTACATTTATTTTGCATCTGTTTGGCAATGAAAAAGATTCTAGGAAAATGGGGACAGGGAGTCATATGAAATAACTAGTTTACACATATATTGATAAATATTCATCTTTTTCTTCTGTGAGCTTTTTCACAAAACAGTCTCATTCTATGATGGAATGTCTTCCCAGGCCTTCCTGTCTTCGTGGGCCTGAAAGCTGCCTTTCACGTTTCAGTCCAGGAGCACATGTCGTGCATCTCTTCTGTACTAGGTGGGAGGACAAGCCATTGACATCTCTGGGTGCCTCCGTCCTCCGTTGTAAATAGTTAAGTGCCTTGAATAAGTCTGGGGCCACATCTTTCTAGCCACTTTCAATGTGAATGTGAGCAGAAGTGGAACAATAAAGGAATCAAGGCAGACACTGCAGAGTGTCACCTGGGAACAGCCATGGCAGGCTTTAAGACTCCTTGTTATTTCTCCTTCAAATGTGTGCAAATGTATCT
This sequence comes from Indri indri, assembly GCA_004363605.1. Classification (NCBI taxonomy): domain Eukaryota; kingdom Metazoa; phylum Chordata; class Mammalia; order Primates; family Indriidae; genus Indri; species Indri indri. Next base: position 48,664 of record RJWJ010001580.1, on the reverse strand, counting down.
CCGATTGTGCCACTGAATTCTAAACAAGACTCTCCTTTATCCTAGTTTAGGGAATCTCTTGAGTAGAAACTAATTGTGCCATGGTATATAATAGTTTCATAATCTAGAAAAAATGCCTATCAGGGACTGGCATGAAACCTCTAAACTCATTTTCTCAGTAATCTGAAAGGGGATCCGAGCCACAGGTTCTGAAGGTGAAAAGTTAATGTTCTGGCTCCTGCTTCCAGCAGTTTCTCTCGTTTAGGGGCAATGGGGATCAACTCTAACTCTTTTATAGCCACATCTGATCCCACTAGAGATTTTTAAAAATCATTACAATAAAAATATTTCTATGTCACTCTGTCCTTGAAATAGCACTGCCATTTAATTCCCGCTTACATTTGTTGCAGAGAAAGCAGCAGCTGCCAACATAGATGAAGTGCAGAAGTCAGACGTATCATCTACAGGGCAGGGTGTCATCGACAAGGATGCGCTGGGGCCTATGATGCTTGAGGTAGCACACCCTCATTTTGGTTCTGTATTGTAAAATGCTGTTGATCTTCACACTGTTACACTTAATTTCAGGTGAATATAATTTAAGGAGAATCCACACTACTATTATGGACCTCTTGAATTTACTAATACACATGTATGTATGTATCTATGTTCTGGCTCCTGCTGCCAGCATATATATGTTCCAGAATTAAATTAACTGGATTATAATATACATTGACAGGTTTTAATTGCCAGTTGAGCATTCATTTGGGAAAACCATATTCATAAGTGTTGTTAAATTCTGTAATATACTTTAGTTTGAAATGTTCTCAAAATTCTTACATTTTATATATGCCGTGCACATGTGCCTACATATACAGGTTTGGTTTTTTTGTTTTGTTTTGTTTTTTGAGACAGAGTCTCACTCTCTTGCCTGGGGCGAGTGCCGTGGCGTCAGCCTAGCTCACAGCAACCTCAAACTCCTGGGCTCGAGCAATCCTACTGTCTCAGCCTCCCGAGTAGGTGGGACTACAGGCATGCACCACCATGCCCGGCTAATTTTTTCTATATATATTTTTAGCTGTCCAATTAATTTCTTTCTATTTTTGGTAGAGACGGGGTCTCGCTCTTGCTCAGGCTGGTCTCGAACTCCTGAGCTCAGAACAATCCGCCCGCCTCAGCCTCCCAGAGTGCTAGGATTACAGGCGTGAGCCACTGCGCCCGGCCCATATACAGGTTTAAACTTGAGGAACCAAAAAGGAGGTTTTTGCTTTTTATTTATGTTATTTCAAACAAACTTATTTATCTCATAATGAAGAAAGCTGAAATAGGCAAAAGGACCTTTTAAGATAAATATGAAGTGTAATGGTCGGTCTTATAACTGCCTGTTCTTTATTAACTTCAGGAAACTTTATGACCAGCTACTGTCTAGAATGTGTACAGTCCAGTTTTCCTATTTTATTAACTAGTACTAAATACCAAGCGCTTTGCCGTACATGTTCCAAAATTAAAATTCAAGATGTAGGCTATGGTAAGATGAGACAAAAAATGTCAGTGAATGTCAGAGGAACCCTGAGACATAAATTATGTCAGTTCTCAGGGTAATTTGCTCTGCTGATGATATGATGAGGTTGAAAAGTACCGCATGGCCAGAAACTTGGCAGTGTAGTCATTGCAACGTCAGCCTGCTGCCACAGTCATGCATATGCAAGAAATTAGGGTTTTTAAAACAAAACCAATAGTCACTCGACCTTATCACCTCTTTTTTTTCAATTGATGCATAAAGTGATATTTATTTTTAGAAAATCTAATTCTCTAAAAATCCACCATATAATTCGGTGGGTGTGGGGTGGGGGGAAACACAGAAAAGATTTAAAGGTCATCTGACCCAGTCTTTTTATTTAGAAATGACAAAATTTGTTCCCTGGGGCTGGACCTGCTGGCCAAAGGTTTTAAATGACCCAGTGTTAGGCCTTGCTTATCTTCTCTTGAATCACTGGCTTGAAAACATTCAACAAGTTTCAGGGGAAAAGGGAAAACACGCTTAACCTGTTCTTCCATAGTCAACAAGGCAGTGGAAGGCCAGGGAGTGCTACTTCCCAGTCGGTTCTTAGAAGCAGATAATGAAAACTATAACTAGGTGGACTGTTTAGAATAGATGAAATAAAGTGGATAACTTCCTTTGGAAAGAATTTTGAATTACAAGCGGAGAATTGATTTGAAAATTATGGTAATCTAAATTATTACAACTGGGAAGTTTTCCATATATCTGTGTTTATTCATTATATCTGGGTGGAAAAATTAGAGTAGAAACTCCTGGGAAGACTTGAGGCTTCTAAAAAGAAATGCTTGGAGTAGCCACAAGGCTTTGACTCAAGCCCTTTGAAAGCAAAGTCATTAATTGCAGAAATCAGATTGCTAGATGTCAGTGGACCTGATCTCATGAAACCCAACCAACATTTTTGCTATTTGAAAATAGTCTTCTGAGAATTCAGTACATTGATTCAAGTACCTATGTAGCAGGACTTTAGTCCTGAATATGTTCGAGAGGTAATTGTTGAATCTAGTAACTTACGGTTTGAATTTAAGTCGTTATCCCTGTTTACATGTAATCATTTAAACAGAGAAAACATGTTCTCATGGAGCTGTTCCTAGGCATAGATGCACATTCATGCTTACATCATGGCATAGTGGTTGCTAGGCAACAAAACCAAATGTCAGCTTTTTTTCATCAGAGCATACCATAGTGAGCTTTAAAAAAAATACAGTTTATGAGATGAAACAATTTCATCTTTCAGTTTTATTATGCCACAAATCAGTCTTTTTACTATGACACAAAGTAGCATGTACTTGCAAAAAACCTATAGGTAATATATTTATGAAAATCCCTGTCAGATGTGTATCTAAAGCAGTGAGTTTAAAAGGGACACTTGCTACAAAACTAACCAACCGACTAACTTCGTTTTCCCCCTGGCAGGCGCACGTACTTGCATATGGTTCTCAAAGGTTAATGCCAACCCATTGTGGAAGGCTGTTTGCATATAGTCTTGCCCTGCCCTGCATGTGGTTTATACCATTGAGAAAACCTGAAAGAATATGTAAGAAAACCTTAAAACCAAGTGGTGTCATACTGAAAAAAAAGAAAGAGAAAGAGAGTTATTCACTGGTGCCTTATGGTCAGTTCTGATTTGAGAGAGCACTTAGTTTTGTGATGAAAATAGAATTAAAAATGAAATATATTCAAAGATAGCTCACGAGATAGGAGTTTGTTAAATAATAACATAAGGAAAAAACAAACTGAGGAAAAAGTAAACACTTTAGTCTCCATCTATACCCACTGTGATATGGGTGTGTACATGCGACATTGGCATTAAAAATAGTAATAAACACACCATGTGGTGAAGAGACCGAGTGGCATGAACTGGCTAGACCAGGTGGCCCTGGTCCTAGGTATGACTGATCACTATAAAGCCTTTTCAGTCCTGATCACTCACCTGAATCAGAAAACAGCTCTGACAAGCAAGGATAACAAAGGAGAAAGTGGGGTAATCTAAGTAGGAGAAATTCACTGAACCCCCAGCATTTTTATCACCCCGGTGAATATATTGGGAAAATGGATGAGAGGTGAATGGCGGAGTAGGGCACGCTGCCTCATGGTCATCGGAAGCATGAGCTTTGGAGTCAGGACCACCTGGAGTCAAATGCCAACTCTGCCACCAACATGGACAAACTTAACCTCTTTGAGCCTCAAGTTCCTCCCCTATAAATTGGGAAAGATAAAACATTCCTTCCGTTCGGAACGTGTCAGTATTAAAATGACACATGTCCGTCAGGTACAGTGAACATGCTCGATAGCTATTATTCCTTTCTTCCGGAAATGATCCCAGATTCTTCATATCCTTCCCTAATCTAGAATGGGGTGACAGCAAAGAGTGAGGCTATGAACCCATTGCAGGAAGCATGCTGCTGTTATTTAGGTAATTTAGGAACCGCATCTTAAGCCGGAGAACAAGTAGCATAGAAGGGCACAATTCGTGCCTTCTCTGGACGGGGCAGTGCTAAAGTCATGAAGACGAGTTTGCCGTGTCAGAGACACTTCTAGACCCTTTCCCACATACACCAAACAACAAAGGATTGATGTTTCTTTAAAGGTGTGAGATCCATCTGTGATTCTTTTCATTAAAGGTAGTAAAATTTGGGGGTTTTTTTCCCTGGCATTTATCCCTAAACTGAGGAAAAATTACCAGTAATGCCTTTCTCCCATTGTATAACATAAAAAACAAAAACGAAATTACTGTGTATTGGGTACATAGAACATAGTAGTTCTTGGCCCTGTGGGATACATCAGTCTCACTTAGAAATAAACAGATAAATGCCTGTACACTTTTACTTGGCAAAAATTATTTCCTCATAAATTGATAGAGTTAGCATTTCTCGTTTGGTTTGTGACAGGAAACCCTAATCTAGGCTCTCTCCTACTTAACTAAGATGGAATAATTTCTCTTTCACCGAGAGAAAATGTATTAATTCTTTCTGAAAACCTCGAGAGGGGCTAGAGAAAGCTCTTTTCTATCTGTGTATGAAGTGTGTGTTTCTCTAAATGAGATCATTCCCTTCTTAAAAATGGCATATGATTTTGTGTCCCACCCTTTCTAATGTAGTTTGTGCCTTTCCTTTAGGCCCTTGATGGGTTCTTCTTTGTGGTGAACCTGGAAGGCAACGTCGTGTTTGTGTCAGAGAATGTGACACAGTATCTGAGGTATAACCAAGAAGAGCTGATGAACAAAAGTGTATACAGCATCTTGCATGTTGGGGACCACACAGAGTTTGTCAAAAACCTGCTGCCAAAGTCTATAGGTAAATGGTTGTCTGCTGGGTGTCCTGTCTCTACCCCCAACCACACACACACACACACACACACACACACACACACACACACACACACACACACACACACACACACACTGTCTTCACTGGAGTGGGTGAATTAGAGCTGTGCCATGTCAGATGGGGTAAGAGTGCCTGGGTGGTTTTTTAGAGATTATTGTGTTAAGTATTTAAGCTCAGAAGTCATGGGGAAAAGGGCATCTTCAGATATTGATCTTTGAATGAATGATTATTTTGATCCTGTATTTAAAGTACACAAAAGTGATTCAGATGGAAAGTATTTATGGCAACTAATTCCCTGGAGTTTGTTTTTATTGTTTTGCAAGAAGGTAACAAATTGCCTCAGCCTATCCAATGCCAGCCAACTCCGTTTCGTCCATTTTCTCTGTGACCATCTAAAAAGCCGAAGGTCCAAGAGAAATTTGAGATTCAACTTAGTTTGAGTCCCACAGGTGAAAAGAGTGTTACTTGTGTGTACACAACATTCTAAAAGTAAAATGTTAGGGAACAAGTGGTGTATAGACAGGTTCAAATGCTACCAGCCTGGCAGCCCTGGACAGACGGTGTCTCGCATTGAACGGTGGCGCCGCAGCTGCTCAGGTGCTGCGTCCTCAGCCTCCTCCCCGAGCTCCGACGTCCTGACCGCGTCTTAGTGTGGAGGTGCCCTCCAAACGCGGAGGTGATGATTAAGGGCCACGTTCTAAAGTCGGTGACTCAGTGTGGGCCCACCTTAGTTGCTGCTCTAGAGCATTGCCGTTCACACTTACTAAGTGGTTCTCTTTTTAATATTCTCACTTAAACTGATGATAAGAACATCTTCACAGATTGAAAGAAGTGCAGAATAAGGTCAATCCTGAGTTGGCAAGTATTTCTATTCTTTATCTTAGAACTGTTTATATTAGCTGATCTTACTGTTAACACAGTAAGTAGGAAAAGGTCCTTTTCAAATTCCATTATGGCCTGCTTTTCTTTCCCATGATAACTCTTTATTCAAAGCAGCTGCAACAGTAACACAAAATGTATAAATACTTAGTGTAGGACTCCTTTATTATATTCGCCAGTAAATGAATAAGAAAATGGGATTTTTTTATTTCAGGTAACTAATATTTTCAGATCTCTTCAGAAATTTTATGACTTCCTCCAAGGACCTATACTTATTAATTCACTATAATTAATCCACTTTTCTAAAGAGCTCCTTGCCTTACTTTATAATGTATCTTTTTATTTTACTTTCAACTTACTTATTAACCTGAGTTAGTAAGAACTTTTTTTCTTTCTTGATTACTCTATGAAGTCTCTGTTTTGCAAATAAGTTTTTTAAAATGTTTATGGTGTCCAAAAACACCCTCACAGAAAAAAGAAAGAATAAAATAAAATGCTTATGGTGAAATAGACTTTCCAAATGTCTGCAAAGCCATAATAAGCTACCTGTAGTGCTTCTATGTTTCTTAAATAATTTCTTATAGTTAACTTGATACTGATTTTTCTTTCTAGGGTTTATTTCCTTTTTCTCTACAACCAACCCAGTGGCCGTGGGTTTAGTTAGCATTGGGGTCACCATAGGCCTACATGTCCTTCTAAGTGCTCTCTAACTAGTGACTTTGGAGAGCATATTTGCTTTTCTTACGATTTACCCTTTTGTGATCCCATTTCATTGTCCTACTCACCATAATATTTTTAGATAAAGCATAGGGAATGGTAAAGAAAAGAATGCCAAAATGAGAATTAGGATTGATTCTGATTCTGGCTGTTCCAGTAGTTGAAAGTTTCTTTGGGCATCAGTTTTTTCATCTGTTGAGTGAGGACATTGACTTGGGGATCCATAAACACCCTTTAATTCTCTAATTCTCTTATTGCTTTCCTTGTGTTGTCCAGAACATTTCAAAAATAATTGATGTCTTTCTTCCCTTTCATTATCTCTTTCTTGAATTCGTGTATGTATTTTTTGGTTTTAATACTAAATATTAATAGATGTGTGAAGTAGAATTGTTCACTTGAAAAGAAATAAATGACATTAGCACATATCTTTAAGGATTTTTCAGACTATTGAAGAAATACACATGAAACCATTTAAAAAGACTACAAGGGAGTAATTCAGGAACCGCCAAGTTACAGATTATACACTACAATGTCTGTAAAATATTGGAAAAGAAAGATGTGTCAGAGTATGCAGTGTGGGGTGCCTAGAGGTTAAATATTGATTGTAGAGGATCTCACCCTTACAGCATGAGTACCTTTGGAGAGAGAAATCGAGGCAGCTAATAACATTTCAGTAGGGAAGCAGCAGAAGCAGAGATAATCCGTGTGGACTGGGTATGGTGGACTGTGGAGAGGCTCGTGCTGGGGAATGTGAAAGATCTGGTTAGATGGATGAGATGGAGGGAGGTAGTGAGATATTGTTATTTATTGGTTTGAATGGCCTTCATATTCCTGACTACATCATATCCAAATCCTTTGAAAGAATTTAATGCATGTTACGTTTAGTGGCATTTACAGTGTTTTGAGCGGGGTAACACATCTAAAACTGAAATGCAAGTAGATTGAACTAAATTTGCAAGAAATCAAAGTTAGGAAGACTCAAAAGTAGAAAACTATAATATTCTAGTAATAAATAATCAAGGCCTGAACTTGAAGGGAAGGAGTCAGGGTGAAGAGTACAAAGTGTAGAAAATGTTTTGAAAATCCCAAGAATTTTCCCAAGTTGTTAAAACATTAGTCAAAGAATTTTTCCCCTCTAGATTATGAAAGTATTTAGAAAAGCACTTCATAAAAGTAAATAACCATGTTTTTCCTACGTTATTTTGATAATTCAGCAGTAGGGCATCTGATGTTAGTTTCTCAGTAACATTCGATGGCTTTTGTCTTGCTCAGTGAATGGGGGCTCTTGGTCCGGCGAACCTCCTAGGCGGAATAGTCATACCTTCAATTGTCGGATGCTGGTAAAACCTTTACCTGATTCAGAAGAGGAAGGTCATGATAACCAGGAAGCACATCAGAAATATGAAACTATGCAGTGCTTTGCTGTCTCTCAACCAAAGTCCATCAAAGAAGAAGGAGAAGGTAGGACAAAATCTCTAGGCTATTTTATGTGTATTCTTTGGCTACTTTCTTTTACACTTAATAATCTAAAACCAGTGGTCACACAAAAATTTAGAGGCAGTATCTTTTTTTCTTTTTAGTTTTTACTATTTTTGTGATAAATCCAAGTTTTAAGTCTCGAGAGCAGCACTGTCCAAGAGAATTTTTTGCAGTGATGGAAGTGACATATCTTCAGTGTCCGTTGTGACAGCCACTAGCCACATGTGGCTATTGAGCACTTGAAATGTCAGTAGTGGGCCGGGCATGGTGGCTCACGCCTGTAATCCCAGCACTCTGGGAGGCCCAGGCGGGTGGATCGCTCAAGGTCAGGAGATTGAGACCAGCCTAAGCAAGAGCGAGACCCGTCTCTACTAAAAAAATAGAAAGAAATGATCTGGACAACTAAAAAATATATATATATATATATATAAAAATTAGCCGGGCATGGTGGCACATGCCTGTAGTCCCAGTTACTCGGGAGGCTGAGGCAGGAGGATCGCTTGAGCCCAGGAGTTTGAGGTTGCTATGAGCTAGGCTGACGCCATGGCACTCTAGCCCAGGCAACAGAGCAAGACTCTTTCTCAAAAAAAAGAAATGTCAGTAGTGCAACTGGGGAACTGAATTTTTATTTTATTAAATTTACGTTTAAAAGGCCATATGTGGCTGGTGACTGCCATACTACAATGGCTCTGTTAGTGGTGAAAACTTTTGGGGATCCCAGGCTCCTTATGCAAGCTATGTGCCACTGCCTGGGAAAAATGTACACAGGTACAAAAAACATTTTTAATATACTTCAAGGGATTAATGGAATCCATCTAGCTTATCCATGGATTCTGGGTCCAGAATGTGTGTAATAAAATGGTACTAAAGAGAGAGTAGAGACGGGAATGGGAAATAGAGGGGGTTTCAGACTAGAAATTCCTTACGCTGTTCCCCGTAAAGAGATGTTGATGTTGTGTCCACCTCTTGTGCTTTCCACGTCCTGTTCCACACAGCGGAGCGTCACTCTCTATAGTGTGGGGCAGTGTCGAAGAGTGCGTTCTGCACGTGTAACAGGAGGGAAAGAGCCGACCACTAGTGAATGGAAACATCCCAGCCTATGTAATCAGACAGGCCAACTCCTAATTCAGCCGCTTGCCAGCTCTGTGACTTTGGGCAAGTTCTTTGACCTCTCTGAGCATCAGTTTATTTACAAGTGAGGTCACCAATACCAATATCAGAATGTAGTAAGGTTTAAATGAATATGCCTGAACTATGGTTGGCATTGAATGCTAGTTATTTAATGCTTTTTATTTAAAATATGTAAATATTTTTAAGTTTAAATTTTACTGGGAAAGAAAATATTAGAGGTATTATAGATGATATATTGCATTTCAAAATTAATCTTTTTGCTTAGGTATGGAATGTCAAATGATTTCATTCTATTTTATACAACAGAGTAAGTGCTGCTAATTCATCCATCTATAATAATATCCCAAGGCAATATAAAAAAGGTATAGCTGAGCTAATTTATCATTTTGTGCTTTTTATTTAAACATTGTGCATTTAAAATCAGATTCTGTGTATTAACACAATATAGCATAAGAGCGGTGTTTCTGAGCCATGGTGTGCTCAGGTTCAAATCCTGACTTTGCCAAGGTTTTGCGTGATGTTGGGCAAGTTACTTAATCTTTGTGCTTTGGTTTTCTTCTCTGTTAAATGAAAATAATGCTAGTGCCAGCCTCATGGAGTTGTTAAGAGGATTAAATGGGTTGATATCCTATAAAGCAGCTAGAAAGATGTTTATCTCATAGTAAGCACCCAAAAATGTAGCTATTATTTTGTGGAGGATGGTGATTCCATTTTAATTTTGTGATACCAGCTATTGCTGGATATATTTCAAGAAATTCTTTCTCAAATTTAAAGGTGAACAATCATAAATCAATGACAAGAAGATATGAAAAAACTGCTTTTTTTTTAAGCCAGAGTCTTGCTTTGTCACCCCGTGAGTCTCGCTTTGTCACCCAAGATGGGGTGCAGTGGCATGATCATAACTCACTGCACCCTTGAACTCCTGGGCTCAAGCAGTCCTCCTGCCTTACCGCCCAGGTAGCTGGGATTACAGGTGTGTGCCACCATGCTTAGCTGAGGCTACTTAATTTTTTTAACAACCTTTTGTCCAGCACTTTTTACATGGAAAAGGCTGTATGTAATGCATTCTGCATGTTGCAAAAATAAATCAAACATTTCCCTGTTCTCCAGAAGTGAACACTGATGCATAAGGCAATTGAAGCGAGGTGAGGAAAAGCGGTTAGGATTGGCTGTGTGAGAAACTAGCCGCAGCCAAGATTCTAAACTGTAATGCAGCTGTTCTGGCAAATGTTGCATTTTCTAGGTATCGTGGGATTTGTTCTCTGAATCTGTGTCTAGACCGATTTATATTCTTTGTTTTAAACTGCATATTGCCACTGTGGCAGTATTTACTTAGTTTGGTAGAAGGTATGTCTAGTTTTCCTATGTCATGGTGAACCTCAAACTCAAGAAGCAAACTATTAGATTTTAGTTGTCATCATTTTTGTACTTTATTATGAATTAAGCTATCAGCCGTTTATAAGAAAGCATTCCATTCTTTCCATCGCGGGGAGATGGTGTCGGATTGTTAACTCAGTCTGGTATGGGGGTATGCTTTTGTCACGCGTGTGCTGGGGCTTCAGCAGGTCGTCCTCTGCTCCCCAGCCTGCCCTGCAGCGCACCCTCCCTCCCCCCACCTCCCACTGTCGCTGCGAGAATAACACCAGCGAGAAGCCGAAGTACACGGTGTCGCGTCGCTCTCTCCCTTACTGATTTACAAGATTGTGCTGTCATAAACACATTTGGGTTTGTCTGAATCGCTAAGAAGAGCCCAATATGATAAACATAAATGTGTGTGCTTTAAGATTTGCAGTCCTGCTTGATTTGTGTGGCAAGAAGAGTTCCCATGAAGGAAAGACCAGTTCTTCCCTCATCAGAAAGTTTTACTACTCGCCAGGATCTCCAAGGTAAATTGCCTTCCCAAAGAAGATGAAAGAAATCGTTTTAGGATACTTAGGTATTCGGAAGTGCCAGCTCTATATTTAGGACTCTGTAACGAAGCTGGGAATAGCGATTGCTGCTGGGTGGGGTGCTGAGGAGCTGGAGGAACAGAGCGAGACGGTGATTCTCACTGGATACCCTCTTGGTCCATGTCCTTGTGTTACCTCTTTGAAATAAATTTGTATCTTTTTAAAATGTAATGATTTCCATAAAGAATAGAGCAATGTGTAGGTATAATTCCTACTCTTATTTAATAGGCAAGATCACTTCTTTGGACACTAGCACCATGAGAGCAGCCATGAAACCAGGCTGGGAGGATCTGGTGAGAAGGTGCATTCAGAAGTTCCATGCACAGCACGAAGGGGAGTCCGTGTCCTACGCTAAGAGGCATCATCATGAAGGTAAGCGTGTCTAAATGCTATTTTTCTTGAGGTTGATTTTACTTAAATTTTTGCCTCCTATGGAAGCATTCTCTCAAACAGTGAGTCCTGCAGTTCACCTTGGAAGACTTGGATCTGGTGACTCTTAGTGTTCTATGTACTTGTGTCATCTGGCCCAGATGTTGCCATCTGAAGAAAAAATTTAACAAGGAGACCTGTAGGACAGCAGAATGTGATGAAGGAAATAAACCAGGAGATGATAATGTCACAAAGACAGACAAAGGAGAAGGCAAGAGGTCAGATCAGATGCATGACAATATTACAAGGTACCATCTAATCTAAAGAAACGTCATCTGAATCTGCCGCATACAGCGGCTCACACCTGTAATCCCAGCACTTTAGAGGGCCAAGGTAGGAGGATCACTTGAGGCCAGGAGTTCGAGATCAGCCTGGGCAACATAATAAGACCCTATCTCTACAAAAAATAGAAAAATTAGCTGGGTATCACATTGCATGCCTGTGGTCCTAGCTACTTGGAAGGCTGAGGCGGGATTATTGCTTGAGCCCAGGTATTTGAGGTTACAGAAAGCTGTGATTGCACCACTGCATGCCAGCGTGGGTGACAGAGAGCAAGACACTCTAACAAAAGAAAGAAAGAAAAGAGAAATGTTACCTGAATCATAAAAGAAATTTGAAAATAAGAATAAATGGAATTTTCTAGAGCTAATGAATGCCTGGTACAAGTCACAGTGGGATCCCCAGCCTCCTTCAAGGTGATGACCAACAAAGACGGTCCAGGTGTTTCCAGAGGGCCCAAAGGTGAAGTAACATGTCTCAGGTCACAGACTTCACTAGCTGGAACTAGAGCCCGCACTCCACAGTGATCTTTCAGTAATAACAGCAGCCCTTACTGAGCACCTGGTCTCTGTGTGTCATCCTGCCTTGTCTGCATCGTCCCACTGACCCTCACCACAAGCCGGTGCTATAGACATCACATTGCTCACCCCGTAGGTGTGAAGGCTGCGGCAGGTGAGGTGACTGCCACGCTAGCATTCAGTGTCAGCATAGGACGTCGGTCCGAACCTGTTCTGGAGGTCACTCTTCTGTACTTCTCCAAAGGTCTTTCCACAAAATCATTTCTCAAGTGCATTTTGGTGTTCTGTTAAAGAGGCAAGAACAACGAAAAAACGCTTTTGCTTGAATTAGTGCTAAGTGGGCCAGGGAGACACTTTCCTTCTCTCTGTGCCCCAGCAATGCAGTCGGTCAGGGTTCCATGTGCGCCGTCAGCGTGGACCCTGACGCACAGGAGGACGCCTGGCAGTGCGGTGCACCTCATAATTCAGGTTGGACAATTGTTTGGGTCTTTGTAGAAAACTTTGTAACTAATTACTGAGAATGGAGTTTTAAGTTTGTCACCATCCATTTAATGTGCATGAATGACCTTGGCATTTTACCAGTAGTGTTTGTGTGTTTAAACTTTATGCTTTTTAGATCACTTTTGAAAAAGTAGAAATCATAATAAATGACCTGTCTCTTCCACTCTTATTTTTCCTCTTTTTTTCATCCTTTTCATCTTTTTTATCTTTATTTCTTAGAAATAAGCACACAATCCAATCACTTGTGTCTTCGAGCATTTTTCTTTAAGTTGGAAAAGAATAGGAGAAGATAAAGATGCTACATTTGACAGAAATCAATATTTAACCTACCATTTCAGTAGGTCTGGTTTAAAATAAAAAGAATGAGTACTAACACAAACTCAGAAATCTCCATGAGCAAAACATATTCAGTGTCCTTGAGTCCTGAGTAGCAATGTCCTACGTTTAATTCTATGGCATTCTGATTCCTTACAAAAGCGTTTACACAGATAACCCAGATACTGAGCTAGATTTAAACAGATCAGACCCACTAAAAGGAAACCCCACATAGACATTTAAACATTTGAAATAGGGATAATCGTTTACATTGAATAGAAATCGACTGCAAAGCTTCGTTGAAACAGGGAACTTCCTAAATGCTTTCAGATGCAAGCTTACACATACCTACTTAGCAGAGATGTTGGATGTAGACTAAATGGAAATGAAAATCTTTAGGGATCACAGCCAAGGTCAGATAAAATTCCATTGGAGATAGGAGTCCTGTTATAAAAATTGTATTTATGTTACCTTTTAGGAACATACTGTGCAAAGCAAGGTAAATACCGTATCTAACTAAAACTGTGGAGGGGAGTCATTAAACAAATTGTTCAAAGTGAAATTTTGCCAAGAAATCAGAATTCACATTGTATGTCAGCCTCTCTCTCACTTGTGGCAATTTTGAGGCAAGGTGAATGCGTATGGTCACTTTGGTACTAGCTATTCAACCCACAAAATTTGTGCTGAGGCTTATGTGGTAAAACAGGATAGTCTTAAAATGATTTAAGAGGAAACTAAGTTACATAGGGGTTTCTCTTTTCCTGAATTGAAATGTTCTTTTTGATATGCAGTATTAGACAGTTATATAATTGTTTTAAAAGATAAATCTCAAAATTATTTTAAGAGAAATTATATTAACCTAGTTGATTTGTGTTGTATTTTGTTATTGTCTTCAAAATAGAAGCACCTAACCCTTTATCTGAAAGTTAAAATAAACCAATACATGTCACTAAGATTTGCACTTTCATTGTTTCAGTTTTGTTTAGTTTTTTTTTTCTCTGAAAATGTTCTTCCCAGTGTTTATCTTTTACTTCCTGTTGTCCTAATCACAGAAATAATAACTTCTTACACAGAAACAGAATTGGGGAAAAGTAGTGTGAGATGATGGATTGAACAGTACGTAACTTCAAGATGAATATTCAGAGAACATATTTAATGTTACAAATTTATTTTAATGTTTATATTAATTTAAAGGGAAATTAAAATCACATTGTATACTTTAGAGATATCGTGTTTATGCATGGTGTTTTCTAACATTTTAAACAAACCATTGAACAGCTTGTTTTGAGCTGATAAACAGTTTATGATGTTTTGCCATGATACGGAAGACTTAAAAAAGAACAGAGTTTGAGGTTCTAAGCTCTTACTCTTTTTTATAAGAAAAACTACATATTGAGGTTATTGGTATTTTGAGTGAAAAATAAATGTGCTTTTAAAAATTTATAATGTTTTAACTGGGCTCAGTGGCTCATGCCTGTAATCCTAGCACTTTGGAAGGCAGACACGGGAGGATCGCTTGAGGCCAAGAGTTGAAGGCTGCAATGAGCTGTGATCATGCCACTGCACTCACGTCCAGGCAGCAAAGCAAGACCCTGTCTCCAAAAAAAAAAAAATTAATGATGGTTTTATATCATGAAGTATTACTTGTAATTCTTTAATATCCTGGAAAGAAAATATGAAACTGTGACATTTACTGAAGTTTATTACTGTTATTATGTCTTGTCCTCCCTGCCTTGATTTTTTTTTTCCTCTAAACATGCATTCTGTTTCCTTGCTTGCCTGCAGTACTGAGACAAGGATTGGCATTCAGTCAAATCTATCGTTTTTCCTTGTCTGATGGCACTCTCGTTGCTGCGCAAACGAAGAGCAAACTCATCCGTTCTCAGACTACTAATGAACCTCAGCTTGTAATATCTTTACATATGCTTCACAGGTAAGCCTAATTCTAAGAAATCATTTTGGCTTTCCAAATTAAGAAGAAATGTAGCAAAAGTAACAAACCATCCTAGAGCTTTTCAGGTTTGTTAGACATTTTTTTTCCATCAATCCCAGTAATATAAAATTAAACTATTATTAAATGGTGGCTAAAAGACAACTCATAATACAGTCAGCTTTCTGTATCCATGTATTCCGCATCCAAGGATTCAACCAACTGCAGACAGAAAATATTTGGGGAAAAGACAATAAAAAATAATACAAACTTTAGGCTGGGCGTGGTGGCTCATGCCTGTAATCCTAGCACTCTGGGAGGCCGAGGCGGGTGGATCGCTCAACGTCAGGAGTTCGAGACCAGCCTGAGCAAGAGTGAGACCCCGTCTCTACTAAAATTAGAAAGAAATTATTTGGACAACTAAAAATCTATATAGAAAAAATTAGCCGGGCATGGTGGAGCATGTCTGTAGTCCCAGCTACTCAGGAGGCTCAGGCAGTAGGATTGCTTGAGCCCAGGAGCTTGAGGTTGCTGTGAGCCAGGCTGACGCCACGGCACTCTACTCCAGGCAACAGAGTGAGACTCTGTCTCAAAAAAAAAAAAAGAAAAAAAGAAAAAAATAATAATACAAACTTTAAAATACAGTATAGTAACTATTTACGTAGCTTTTACATTGTATTAGGTATTATACGTAATCTAGAAATGATTTAAAGCAGCAGCCCCCAACCTTTTTGGCACCAGGGACCAGGGTTTCATGGAAGACAGTTTTTCCACAAATTGGGGGTGGGAGACAGCAGCTCAGGCGGTGATTCAAGCACTGGGGAGTGGCTGTAAATGCAGATGAAGCTTCACTTGCTCACCCACCGCTCACCTCCTGCTGTGTGGCCGGGTTCCTAAGTTTCATGGTTTCATGGAAGACAATTTTTCCACGTACTTGGGGGAGGCGCTTGGGGTGGGGGCAAGTGGAGCTTAGGCAGTGATGTGCAGCTCAGTTCCTAACAGACTACAGACTGGTACTGGGCCACAGCCTGAGGATTGGGGACCACAGATTTAAAGTATATGGAAGGATTTGCATGGGTTATATGCAAATGCTGTGCCATTTTATATTAGAGACTTGAGCATCTGTGGATTTTGATATCTGCGGAGGGTGGGGGTGAGGCAGAGGGCAGGTGGTGCTGGAATCAAACCTGGTAACTGCAGGACAGATACCATAGGATGACCATACCGGCAAAGTAGGACTACACTTTGAATTTTAGCCTTAACACTAGTGAATTTTAAGTTCCAGCAGGAAGAACACAAGGCTACCACTAACTTTGCTTGGACAGGACTGCCCTTACATTGAAGAAGGGAAAGTGATTAGCACCCAGTAGTGACATGTGCACATGGACAGAAATGTTGGTGCCAGTAGTGTGATTTCTGTTCCTGTATGTTTAAATCTAAAACTTTTAGATGTATGTACTTAGAATATTTTAGATTTTTTTTCCCTCAAATTTAAATTAACTTATTGACATGGACTTTAAATTGCAAGGTAATAAATATTTTCATAAAAAAGGGAAATAAATTGAATGTTGATATTAAAATAAGTGTCATAAACCATATTGTTTTAGAGCACACATTTAGGGAAATGATTAAATTTCAAATTATGTAAATAGTTATGTGTATGCTATATAAAACTTTATCAAGTACTATCAGAAATTATATAAAGTTGCTCTGGTTAAAGATTCCCATTTTATTACATTTCTCAATTATTCACTTTCTTATTTCGGAATAAAAAAAAAAAATCAGGCAGCCCTGTTTGCCAACTGTTAATAAATCTGACCTCAAACTGAAACAATTTGAAAGTGATTACAGATGTGGCAAATTTCATCCACCTAACTGAAAGCTGCTGCTTGACAATTTGGGAAGCCTGTTTTATTTGGATTTGTGAACACATTTGGTAACTTGCAAGTGACTGCCAAGGCTGTAAATTAAAGCTCACAGGGCTTAGAAAATCATCTCACGCAGAAAACCTTCTTGTAGTCATCAGTAAGGAGATGGACCGGAGTTGCCTGGGAGCGGGGGAGTGAGATCACAAACCGAGGTTCCCTCCCATGTTGCTGGCTCTCACGTGCACTCTCGGGGCAGGGGGGCGAGTGGAAATCTGTTAGACAAGGTGATCTAATCTCAAGCAGTTTTAGTAACTCTACTGGCTGGCTGTAGAACTGGCAGTTCCTCTAACAGTTAGGGGTAAGTTTTTCCCTCCCCTAAATTTGTTGTTCATCTTGAGCCAAGTAGAACATATCAGCGTTCTCCAGGCTTACAGATGTGTCTGTTGTTAGGAATTGTAATCTCTGGCAAAGAATTGTAGTCAGCTCTATTTGTTTGGGTCATTTATTTAAGACAGCACATGCTCTCAGTTACTTATGAGAAAGATACATTATGTAACTGCAATCTTGCTAATGTCTTATCTAGTAACTGCTATTTCAGTATGGTAGTAGTCAAATTTAAACACATCCCCTCTGTAAAACCACAGACATCTTAATGAGTTGCCTGAATAACATCCCTCTTGGTCCAAAATGGTACATGTTCAGTCTTGTCCATAACTGCAGATGGTTTCATCAAAGTATTATCTATCCTTTAAATGTAGTCTGTTCTTGTAAAAAAAAAAAAAAAAAGGAGGCCATCTTATTTTTAAAAAGTAATAACCACTTGCTAAGTATTTTCCTTTTATCATATATTTCTTTCTTTCCTCATTATACAGAGAGCAGAATGTGTGTGTAATGAATCCGGATCTGACTGGACAAGCGATGGGGAAGCCATTGAATCCAATTAGCTCTAGCAGCCCTGCCCATCAGGTCCTGTGCAGTGGGAACCCAGGTCAGGACATGACCCTCAGTAGCAATATAAATTTTCCTGTAAATGGCCCAAAGGAACAAATGGGCATGCCCATGGGCAGGTTTGGTGGTTCTGGGGGAATGAACCATGTATCAGGCATGCAAGCAGCCACTCCTCAGGGTAGTAACTATGCACTCAAAATGAACAGCCCCTCCCAGAGCAGCCCTGGCATGAATCCAGGACAGCCCAACTCCATGCTTTCGCCACGGCATCGCATGAGCCCAGGAGTGGCTGGCAGCCCTCGCATCCCACCCAGTCAGTTTTCCCCTGCAGGAAGCTTGCATTCCCCCGTGGGAGTTTGCAGCAGCACAGGAAATAGCCATAGTTATACCAACAGTTCCCTCAATGCACTTCAGGCCCTCAGTGAGGGGCACGGGGTCTCATTAGGGTCATCGTTGGCTTCACCGGACCTAAAAATGGGCAATTTGCAAAACTCCCCAGTTAATATGAATCCTCCCCCACTCAGCAAGATGGGAAGCTTGGACTCGAAAGACTGTTTTGGACTTTATGGGGAGCCATCAGAAGGTACAACTGGACAAGCAGAGAGCAGCTGCCATCCTGGAGAGCAAAAGGACACAAATGACCCCAGCCTGCCTCCAGCCGTAAGCAGTGAGAGAGCCGAGGCCCAGAGCAGTAGGCTGCACGACAGCAAAGGGCAGACCAAACTCCTGCAGCTGCTGACCACCAAGTCCGATCAGATGGAGCCCTCACCCTTAGCCAGCTCTTTATCGGACACAAACAAGGACTCCACAGGTGGCTTGCCTGGTTCTGGGTCAACACATGGAACCTCGCTCAAGGAGAAGCATAAAATTTTGCACAGACTCTTGCAAGACAGCAGTTCCCCTGTGGACTTGGCCAAGTTGACAGCAGAAGCCACAGGCAAAGACCTGAGCCAGGAGTCCAGCAGCACAGCTCCTGGGTCAGAAGTGACTGTTAAACAAGAGCCAGTGAGCCCCAAGAAGAAAGAGAATGCACTACTTCGCTATTTGCTAGATAAAGATGATACTAAAGATATTGGTTTACCAGAAATAACCCCTAAACTTGAGCGACTGGACAGTAAGACAGACCCTGCCAGTAACACAAAGTTAATAGCTATGAAAACTGAGAAGGAGGAGATGAGCTTTGAGCCCAGTGACCAGGTAAGTTTGTGATGTCTTCTCCCTGGTATACTAATCTGTATTCATCAAGGATTTTCTCCACAGGGGCGTTTTGATAAAAATAAGGCTTCTCCTTTGTTGTTCTTACCTTGAAATTTTCACTGAAGCTGTGTGTTTTTAAAATACTCTCCCTAGCAAAGAGGGACATTGTTATAGAACGTGGGTGAGCAGACATTTTTATAAGGGCCAAATGGTAAATATTTCGGGCTTTGCAGGCTATTCCGCTGTGCTGTTGTAGCGCAAAAGCAGCTACACTGTGTAACCAGGGAGTCGAGCTGTGCTCCAAGAAAACTTTACTTACAGATACTGAAATTTGAATTTTATATAATTCTTATATGTCAGAATATTTTTCTTTTAATTTTATTTGACAATTAAGAAAAAGTAAATCTGTTCTTAGCTCATACAAAAACAGGTGGCGGACGGGTTTAGCCCACAGGCTGGTAGTAGTTCACTGACCCCTGCTACAGAGATGCCTAAATTGGAGATAATCACTTCCTTGAAACTGGACCTCGTCAGACCAGACTTAATTGAATTATTTCTTATTTACCTTTCTCTCTTATTAAGATCAAAGTTTAACTGGTTTTTGGACCTATTGAAGCTTGTTCTACCTTTTTATTCTCAACCAAAACTTCTGATTAATGCAGAAGAATGTCTTAGACCATTGGTATAAAAGAAATTTAAAGGGAAATGGATAGTGGAAAGGAGAGGTAAAAGTTGAGTCGATGTTAGTACATCTGAGCCATCGGATATAAATTCAAAGCTACAATAATAGGTTACATTATCTGTTGTTCTCTGAAAAATTAATTCCCTGAAAAAAATCCAGGACACCCAAAGTTATGTTCAAAATCATTCTTTTTTTAATTCACGAATAAAAATTGTGTGTATTTATGGTGCACAACATTTTGTTTTGAAATATGCATACGTCGTGGAATGGCTAAAGTGAGCTTAGCATACGCATTACCTCGCATACCATTCTTTGTGACGTGAAGGCTTAACATCTGTTCTCCAAGCAATTTTCAAGTGCGCGATACATTATGTTATTAACTGTAGCCCCCACGTATAGATCTCTTGAACTTATTCTTCCTAACCAAAATTTGTATCCTTTGACCTACATCTCCGCAGCCCTCCCCAGGCAAATCATTCTTGATAATACTCTGAGGAGATAATGGCATCATGGGGAAAAAGTAAACCATTTGATATTTTTCTTTCTTTCTTTTTTTTTTTTTAAACCCATTTTAAAAAAACATGGGTTATTACAGCCACAAAGACTTGGCATGGGAGGCGTCCCCTGGGGAATCAGTGACTGACTGGGGTTAATGACCCAAGACTCCTACCCTGGGCCACCACTCTCGCTCTAATCCCTGGACATGCCCTGCACTTCAGATACGTTCCTGAGTCATTATTGGTTGGAAGTGAAGAGGCTACGAGGCTTTCCTACTTAAAATGGCTCACAAATTTCTCTCTGAAATTTGTTTTGCAAGTGGATATTTTATGTGTCACTGTCTTCAGGGACTAGCGGCGGAAGGGGACGGGAAAGGTGCACGCCCTTGCTGCACCTCGGACCTCTGCTGAGTTGGCAGTGGCTAACCCTGAGCCAGGCCTGGGGTCCCAGCCGTCGTCAGGGATGCCAAGGCCACACGTGCTCTCCTACCAGGGCTCCATCGGGCTTCTAAGCACTTAGCGTCCTTACTTCTTTCACTTTGACGTCTTGACAGCTGCTACCATTCCTAAAGGACAGATAGAGTTTTTCAAGTCTCTGTGCCCTTCACAAGGAAAACAGAACCAAATTATATAAACATCTTGAAAAATCCTTAAACTTAGATGTTAGCGCGAGGTTCTATGTAGCAGCTATTCTGTAATGCTGTAAAATCGTTAGATGGGGGATAACCGGGGTCTCGGCAGAGAGTTAACACCAGCATCTTGGATACAGTGAAGTATAAAACCATAATGACAACTGTAACTGTTTTCATCTTTTGAGGTTTACTAGATTAGAATATACAGAGCTAGTGGCAGTCCGGAGGGGCAGGCCCAGATAGCGTCACTCAGGTCTCTTGACACACGCTAGACGGCAAAGTGGTGACTCATGAGGTCTACCTTAGCTTAGCGTCTAGCACGGCCAGGCCCTCTCTCTGTAAACAGAATTATTTCTATCCCAGGCCTGAGGCCCTAGGAGCTTAGAAGGTCAGGGGAGGGGACTATGGTTTGGCATTTCTATATTTATGTTTACAGTTGCACTAACTTCAGACAAGAAACTGACAAAAGAGAAGGGTGTTTAAGTCCTTGAATCACTTGCAGTTTAATACTGTTATTTAGGAGAAACATTTTTCTACTTAAAATTGTCTCATCTAGAAAACATAAAGCCCAGAGTATAATCAGCACAAATCTTTTATTTTATGTGTATGAAAAAGCAGTGTACACAAGCGCGCGCACACACACACACACATACAGTAAGTATATTTTTCTTAATGAAATCCAGTCCCTCATCTCACCCTCCCTCCACTCTCATTTAAAACTCTACCAAAAATACTGCTTCAGAGCAATTTTAACATCAAAAACATTGCAACTTGAAAAGTTACCACAGGGTGTGTGCATTACCTAAATTTAGATCAAAGTTAGAATAACTTACTTTAAGAAAAAAGCGATTCTTTCACCTCCTGCTCACTCTCACCGTTCCCAAATACACATTAACTGTATCTCCTATTAATTGCTGCACAAGTTCATTGAAGACTTTTATTTCAAGTAATACAATAAGTTATTTATTTAGTAAAATAAAACTGTTACAGTGAGCCTGAATTGTACCATTAACTATCTTGTTATTTTGACTCAGAAAAGAGCCATTAAATTGAGCGTGTGTTTAATCTATTACTAACTTATTAAGGACAGGAAGTACTTCGATCATGCTATTATACTTAAAATTGCATTTTTTACTGAGTACAGTACTTGAACAACATTTGTTTCTACAGCATTTCCTCACCAACAGGAAACAGTGACAGAAAAATTTCCAATATGTTTACCAACTTTTAAGTTATATGCTTATTTACACAGTGGAGCATGGTTTATACCTAACCAAATGATAGTATTACGTTCTTTCTAATGCTACTGGGACACTTACAATAGGGTTTGGAAATAGTTTTAAAAGAATGTCTTTTTGGTATTTGACTCCGTTAGAAGGGCACACCGTATTTTAAAACAGTAGTGTCCTGAAAATTTTCCTCCAAATGTGATAGAATTGTATTACCATTTCTTAAAAATTTTGTGTTAGGCAAATGTGAAATTAATTACACTTTATATTTAAAATATTTTGAAAAGCTATTTTGTAATTTATTAGAATGCTTACATTATTAAAATGCATGTGCTTTTTATATTTCCTTCAGAGAACAAGTTGATTTGGATATATGAAAAATCCTAAAATCAGAAAAATGAAAAATTAAAGAAATCAAGTCTAATTTTCATTTTGTAGAACTTTTATAAAAATCTTTCTGACTCATTTTCTGCCTGAAATAGTTTAACTACTCAAATTGATGTGGCTAATTTGAGCATTCAAATAGATGCCTAAGCAAAACTCTGAAGTATCTTGGCAAAGCATTTTAAAGTAAGGCATTAATCTTTTTGTCTTGCAAAGAAATTGTGCTTAACAAAGTGGATAGGGACTAGAAGAACTTTTGATGAGAATTAAAGCTTACAAAAATTTAGGGGAGAAAATTTTTATCAGAAACAATGTAATCAAATTCATTCCTTCCAGAACTTATATGAATATAGAAGAAAATGCTATAATCATCAAATTTTATTGCCACACAACCTAAGGGGTATAGATATTCTGAACTTTATCTTCTTGAAGAAGAACATATAAAGTAAACTTACAACAATTAATATTAAATATGTACTCCAAAAATTGACAAGGAATAAACACAGGCAATGCAATATTATTTCCAGTGGGGAAATTTTCATAATGCATTTTTCAAATGATAAGCTGAATGAATTCAAGTAGTGTTCATAGTTTTTATGAGTCTCCACAGAACCAATTCCTTTTAATATCACCAGGAAGATCCTGCATGGCTTTCTGCAGACAAATGTATTTAGTTACTTGTCAGAGCTAAACTGAACCACAATTGAATTGGATAGACTCTTAAAATGGCAAAGATCAAAATTTGAAAGTCAGTTTAACTTTAATACATGCTTTTTAAAAATAAAAATCATGCAAGGAAAAGAATAGATTTAAATTTTTTAAATTAGGAATTATTTGAAATAAATTTAAACCATCCAAATATATTTTAACATACATATACGTCTATAACATTAAACTTACATTAAAGTCATTATACTAGGCCGGACGTGGTGGCTCACGCCTATGATCCTAGCACTCTGGGAGGCCGAGACAGGAGCATCACTCAAGGTCAGGAGTTCGAGACCAGCCTGAGCAAGAGCGAGACCCGTCTCTACTAAAAATAGAAAGAAATTAGCCAAACAACTACAAAAATAGAAAAAATTAGCCGGGCATGGTGGCGCATGCCTGTAGTCCCAGCTACTCGGGAGGCTGAGGCAGGAGGATTGCTTGAGCCCAGGAGTTGGAGGTTGCTGTGAGCTCGGCTGACGCCATGGCACTCTAGCCCGGGCAGCAGAATGAGACTCTGTCTCAAAAAAAAAAAGAAAAAGTCATTGTATTAGACACTGGAGTAGGTTACAAAGAAAGAACCAGGGATACTGCCATCAGAACTCTTGGAAGTATGATCGTTATTTTTCCATTCGGGATGGTTTACAACATAATTTTATTTGCATAGAAGGTTGGAGTTAAAAAGGAAAGGAGGGAGTCTAGACCCAGACTGTTGTTAATATATATTGTCAAAAGTTTCTTGTATGTATATCTGAGATTGAGGGCAAATATAAGTGTGTCCATTGAGAAAAATAACATGTTTTATTTTATCATTGTATACATGAACCTGTTTACGTAGCCTCTTGAGGAGGCTACGTATTACAGCCTACCTCCCTCACTCCCGCATTTAGAGCTTCCGCTTTTGAAAAATGCATACCACAGGGCAGCCCTGTAGTGGGAAAGCTTGGTTTCACGGAACAGAGATAAACTTCACAGTTATTAGCTCTTCTTTCTGATCTCTAACTATTTTCATGAAAAAACTATAAGGATATTTACCACACATTTTTATGACACATTTTTCTGAGAAATTAATGGAAATTATAGGAATGTCTATGAAAATTTTTAGTTGATCTTGGGGAAATTTTTTAAATTGTGTGTTAACATGGTTAGAAAATTCATCTCAATAACTGAGTGCCCATTGCTCAGTTCCAGGCACAGTCCTTGGAGGGCAGTACATGTTTATGTATTCAGCAAAACATGATAAGAAAGGTTTACAGTGGAGTCACTTTACACGTGCATTTGAAGTGCACAAAGTCAATTTTATGCATTCAGAAGAAAAGAACAGATGGTTATTTAAGTAATATGTCAGCAGTTTTGCCCACCATTCAGCTCGATGAGGTGGGTGGCATGAGTTTGCTGGGCTTGGGTTCCCCTGTGGCTCTAATATTGTGAACATGTAGCTACAGGCTTTTTAAGTGCAGCATGGCCCCCTCATAAACTACTTCATTTAGGACTCAGCCAAAGAACTAGTAATGTGCTGCCACTCTGGAGGAAAAACTGTGCCCTTGGAGGGGACAGTCAGCACAGTACCTTCCTAAGGAGCTTCAAGGATCATTTTGTCTGTCCGTGACTGTCTGTACTTCGGGATGCTTACTTTGGAATCTAACCCTTACTTCAGATGTAACTAACTCCCCCACATTTTGCCTCCGTCTTTTGGTAGAATCGAGTGGCTAAACTAACGAAAAAAACGGTCTTGTAATTGCTCTAACAATGCATTAAGAAAATGGATCTCCAAGTTATTGCTAAGCTAATTGTCTCTGAAAAGACACAAATAAAATGTCACTTTATTCTATCCTGCTTAACTTGAGAAATAAATATATCCAGTCAGAAGACATCCCGTATACATATATTACATTTGCCATACGTTACAAAAATCTTAGCAAATCCAGCCTCTACATGGGGGATAGGAATTGTATATAGGATAAAAATGGAAGCCAATCTGCTTTCAGTGTAACTCATTATCAGATGTATGACACATATTTCATTTGATTTGCCAATGTAGATGAAAGGTCTAGTTGTGGTCAAAAATTCAAAGTCCATCCAATGACTGAGGAAACCGCCTAACTTCTGCTTTCCACCTCCACATGAAGAAAATCATTCATACCACTTTTGCACTAGGAAGCAATCCTAGCATGTTAACTGAGTCATTTTCTTGTGTGATTGGCACTGATTTTACCTGGCGCATAGATAGATTCTACTTAAAAGAATGTCTATAAAATCTAGAATAGATTCCAGGTTAGTTTCCTGGAAAAGTGCTAAGTATGAATAGTGGTGATACTTAACCCTATTATTTTAATGTTGGTGATTGAAAATGAAATTTAAGAAAACAAAAAGGGGGGAACCCTAAGAAACATTTTTATGGCTTCTGTACAATCAGGTTAATAAGCGCTATGTTTGGGGACAACCAGTTTTTATCCTTCTTTCCTACATTTGTCACCTAAGCTGATAAATGACTAAGAAAGCTATTGTCATTCGAAACTGAAAGTGCAAGCAGACAAAAAGCACCACTCAGATTGAAAAAGCAATGCTCAGTTCATGGTTTCTTCAAGCTTATTTTGCATCCCCCCGTTTTTGAAAAAGAAAAAAGTCATAAAAGGAGATGATGATTTGTTAAATGCTCATTCAGTGCAAATTTGGATCACATTTTATACCAGTGTTTTGGTTTTGTTGTTATTTATCAGATTTAACTACAAAACCTAGACCTGGATGGTAAGTCATAGTCCACTTCAAAATTAATTAGAAATATACATACTCTTAATTAATAGAATGATTAGCATAAAATAAAGTAGAATTTATAAACTGACAATGTATCATAATGCTGGAAGAGCACTTTCTTTCTAATTCAGCCATCTCTTGTTATAGATGAGGGAATTTAGGAGCAAGAGATTAAATTACTTGTCCTTTGTCAATTTAATTTTTTAAAAGATGATCGATTAGCTATTAAGCCTGAGGTATGAATGTATCTGCATCTCTTATTTGGCTGTGGTGCCTTGTACCAGTTAGGTCTGTGATTGCAGACGGGCCTGTGGTGCCCACTCCTGGAGCAGGACTGGATAAACTCTTCTGTTTGTTAACTACAGCCTGGCAGTGAGCTGGACAACTTGGAGGAGATTTTGGATGATTTGCAGAATAGTCAATTACCACAGCTTTTCCCAGACACGAGGCCAGGCGCCCCCGCTGGATCAGTTGACAAGCAAGCCATCATCAATGACCTCATGCAACTCACAGCTGACAACAGCCCTGTCGCACCTGTTGGAGCCCAGAAAACAGCACTGCGAATTTCACAGAGCAGTGAGTATGAGATACTGCTGGTCATGCCAAGAAATGTCCATGTAATCGCTGTCAGAAACAGAGATTATTAAAGTCCGGTGCAGACAGCTTAGTCACTTCACGGTTTTTGTGATCAAATAGCTCCATCTACTGTCTTGGTCTTTTGAAACAGTATTCAAGATGGATTCTAGTGAACAGGGCTCTCTAACATGCTCTTGCGGGTAATTTAATCAACAGATGCAGGGAGGCTGACCTACATTGATGAAGTTCTTCAGCTGGTTGTCTTATTTCCCTTCACTTCAGTCACTGCCTTCAGACATGGCGTTTTAAATACATTTTGTGTGTTTAATATGGAACCGAATACTTAAAATATAGAAAATTAAAGAATTATGCTGACTTTTTAGGAATAATATGCTGTTAAAGATTCTTCTGAAAATATTTAATCATCATACATGAAAGGGCTATACACATTAAAAATATCTTGCCCTATCTCTTAGGAATCCTTACATAAACATCTGTTTTACATGGTATGTTTCCTAAGTTTAATTAGTTGTCTATTTATAAAATACATCTGTTATATTTTATTTTAAATTTTTAAATTTTATTTTAAATTTTTTAGTTTAGGATAAATTCTTTATTTACTCTGAGCACTCAGTTTATGAACTAGATAATACCTGAAGTCCTATTAATAGTTTTACATGGAAGAAAATATGTTTTCTATAGAAGGCTATAATTTATAGAAAGATAGATAACCTCTTCAGTGTTAAACTGACGAAAAGAATGATTTTTCCTTTCAAATACAGTTTGATCTGGTGCCTAGCATTTGTTCTCAAATCAGAAATGGAAGCCATCAACCAAATCATAGAATGTCTAGATCTTTTCTTCTTAAGTGATTTCTGGCCATTCCGAAAAGAGTAAAACAAAAGGTAGATGAGTTTTTGCTTATTAGCTCTCAGACCTGCCTTTTTCTTAGGCAATGGCGGGGGTCTTAATTCTGGACCATGGGAGATCACAAAGTCAAATAGTTGAGAGGCAGGTAAGAAACACACCAGGTAGTTTATGCTCATTGATAGGGGAGGTAATGAAGGGCTGCGTGGGAACTCAGGGCTCCTCCTCCACCTGTATCTGCTAATGGTATTGCGAGTACTGAATGGTAACCAGATAACTAAGCCTGAAAAAGTCATGATTAAGCATGGACATAGTTTCCATTCCCAGCCCTAATTTTTCTAAATATTTTATATCCGTTATTGATTGTTAAGAACTTTCTTTTAAATGTGCTGTTTCAGACTTTGTTTATATGATTTAGAGAAGATAAAGTATTTGATGTTATATATCTAATATATTATAACTTATAATAATCTTAGTATTTTTAAAATTTAATAGCATTAAATTACAGGTTATCAATGTGATACTAGTATAGTGCTTAGTACACAATAATTCTTGTGAACTAACCGTAAAAATTATTTTAAATCTTAAATGTGTCCAGAATTCAAAGAAGCTGTACTTAGCAAAATAAGCAGGGCTCTAAAGCTTTAATTTAATACTGCTCCAGGTAACAGAGTTCACACTTAAACATTTTAACTTCCAATGAGAGTAGCCACTTTTAATCTAATATTAATCCTAGGAAAATCCAGTTAAGAAATGATATTCTAATGTCCAAAGTGCATGTGTTTAGATTCGGTGCTATATGTAAGAGATACTTACAGCTTCTTATCTGTGAGAAAGCAGTACTCCTAAGTACATGAAAAAAAAAACCATACTACCGGTTTACTTAGCAAATATAGTTGACTATTAGAAATTACTATTGGAGAGAAAAGCATATGGTAAATAATACACATTTGGTTTTTTTGTGTGGTTTTTTTGCAAGGTCATCAAGAGTTAAATGAGATACTTGATTACATTACAAGTCTACACTTTGGTGCTACGTATGGTTTTTGTCTGTAAATTTGTCTTTTATGTAGGCATTTGGTCCCTGAAGTGCATATCTTTGTCATTTTACAGATGACATTTTCCCTAAACACTACTATTGTTAATATTCTTTTCCATTATCCTATATTAACCTTCAATTTTCATTTGTTTTCTCCTTAGCTTTTAATAACCCACGACCAGGGCAACTGGGCAGGTTATTGCCAAACCAGAATTTACCACTTGACATCACATTGCAAAGCCCAACTGGTGCTGGACCTTTCCCACCAATCAGAAACAGTAGTCCCTACTCAGTGATACCTCAGCCAGGAATGATGGGTAACCAAGGGATGATAGGAAACCAAGGAAATTTAGGGAACAGTAGCACAGGTAAGGGCTCAAATGCACTGTTACTTTATTGGTGGGTTATTTAATTTGATGATGTATTCATCCACATAAAGCTAGTAAAATTTTTCAAATGAACTTCTTATGTTAGAAACTAACATTTTAAAGCAAGAAAATTCTACACATGTCCACTGTGAGAATGGCATATTGGAAAGCATTCCAATAAACTGACCTGTTAATTCTGTGATCATTTACTTTACATGATTTCTAATCATTAATCCTATAGCCTGGGCTTCACTTCCATCCCAGTTACTATTCTAGGCACTGTAGGGTATGTGTGAAATAAATTGGTGATTGCTAGCTTCCAGTGATCATTTGCTGATACCCCCAGAACTTATTGATGAGTTGTGTTTGGAGAATTTCAGAATGAAAGTTTAAAATTCAACCAACCTTTCATGCTTCTAGGTGATATAATTCTCATTCAGAAATATATTAAAAATAAAGGACTTTAAACAGTAGTATGTCTGGCCTAATAGTGACTTTCAGATCTGGCCCCGGTCTCCATTTTTGAAGATGGAGGGTGTTGCCTGTGATCTGGTTTGGACCTTGACCTACTATAAGTTCAGGTGTCTGCCAGGTCGTAGTCACTGTCAAAGTGGTGCCATATCCCCACATTTCCATCCAATTCAGGCTAAAAATCACTGCAATAGCATTGATTGCTGTAGCTGCCACATCCTGGCCCCTGTCACATCTATTTATTACAGATCCAGCAGGATGCTGGGGTTTCTAATGAAGAGCTGCTCCCAATTTACAGCTTTCTTCCCTCATTTCAATGAAGTACTTAAAACAAAGGCACAGAAAGAATTAGATCTTAGAAAAAGAACTTACAGTTGTGGGTGTTTTAATTCTTCATATTTTATTTTTAGCTTAGTCTGTAATCCTATACACACATTGCCATTTAGATAATTAACTGAATATAAGAGTTCAATTTGAGGGGAAAAGGTGGATTTTTTACTTTCTGTTGTTGGTAAGGAATTTTGGGAAGTGTGAATTATGCCGCGTTAAAGTAGCTTATTCATTCAGTGCATATTTATTGGGTACCTACCACGTGTGCCAGGCTCTCACTGCTCCACTAATTTGTATATTCACAGAAACAGTACCATATTCATTTTATGAATAAATAAATATAAACAAAATTTTTAAGATAAATAAAATACTGATGTGTATAAACTTCTATAGTAGAAAAGGAGCCAGGGATTTATTAAGGCTTATCAGCATATCAGATGCAAGAAGATGTGAGTTCTTGTAAGAATCTTATGTAGAAATTTGGGAATAGGCCTATATTAAAATCTGAATAGCCTAGAGCTCACTGGTGCCCAGGCTGTGAAGATCATACGATATCCCTGCTCTGTTTCAAAAAACAAAACAAAAAAACAGACTGAAAGGGACTATCCCAGTTATCATTGCATTAATATTGTTGAATTATGGATGATTTTGCCTTCTGCTTTCTAGACTTCCTATAATCTTGTTATATTATTTAGATAACAGATTTTTGGAAAAATAAAATGCTTTTCTCCCATAATATTTTTGGATAGTTCAAATCTAATCTTAAAAAGAATTTTAAATATATATTAATATAATGCTCTTCTCA
This sequence comes from Indri indri, assembly GCA_004363605.1. Lineage (NCBI taxonomy): Eukaryota > Metazoa > Chordata > Mammalia > Primates > Indriidae > Indri > Indri indri. Next base: position 18,322 of record RJWJ010001580.1, on the reverse strand, counting down.
CTTTTTAAATCTAATTACCTTTCTCCCTTAATCATCCTCACAGCACATTCTCATTTTACAAGTGAAGAAACACCCGCAATACATGTTCTCTCCACTTGTTAAATACACTCTATTTTTAGGTTTTTATCATAATTAAGGAAAATGAAAGCAAGCTGTGTATTTGAAAGCAGAACCTTTATACATCTACCATTAAACACTTCAAAATGAAGGGACCTCATTTGGGGGTTTTCCTCTTTGGAATGTCGAGTTTTAGCAAATGTCTGGCCGTTGCCAGCATCCTGGGGGCCGGGTCAGGATAGCCCAAACACTTGATCCTGTTGGCCGGTATTGTGCTCTCATTGTTCCCGTGTAGCCAAATAACTGCCAAAATCTCAAGTATGAAAGGATTTTTACAAATCTGTCCAAACCCCTTCTGGATCTGTATAATTAGGAATGTGGTGGTCCCTGTGTATTGAAGCAGTAGGCGTTCCCTTGCGCTAGATATGAAGAACTGTAGTGAATATCAAAAAATCCTGTAATTTCCCTATTACTTAGAGGCAACCGTTGGTCAGTTTTGCAGTTAAACAAATTCTAATACTGTGAAAGGGATGTGAGGATTTAAAAGTCTGGCATAGGCTTCACACGATGTTCTCTGTGTTTTTAGTTTACGATTAGAGTATTGATTATCATTTTTTACCTTGTTCCTCTTAGCCTTTACCTCCCTTTTGGAAAGTAAAGCGTTGACGTGTATATCAGCTAATGTGATTCACTTCCTGAGGAAGGAAGTTGGGGTTATCCACACGCCACAGCACCTGTTTCTGAGTACAAATGGGAACAATTTTAACAGCTTTTCCGAACTATGAAGAGTGGCAAGTCCATGTTACGAAAACTTTATATTAATCGCCAACTCTTACTTCTTAGCCAAGGGCCCACATCTGCCCAGTGAGGGCCTTAGCTATTGGGCTAACCGGAGTTCAGAATGATTGTCTCGTAGAGAACAAGATCATCTGGTGTTCATACGTGCTAAAGATGTTTTCAGTTGCTGCATCTCTCAGTTTTCTTTGGCTTTCACACAGGAATGATTGGTAGCAATGCTTCTCGGCCCACCATACCATCTGGGGAATGGGCTCCACAGAGCTCCGCTGTAAGGGTCACCTGTGCTGCTACCACCAGTGCCATGAACCGGCCAATCCAAGGAGGTATGATTCGGAATCCAACAGCCAACATCCCCATGAGACCCAACGGCCAGCCCGGCCAAAGACAGATGCTTCAGTCTCAGACCATGAATATAGGTAAGGTGGTTCCAGTGCTCTTTCCTTTCCATTTTTATGCTTCTTGGAAGGTAGTATCAGCTCCATAAGGTCTTTCAAGACATGCATCTAATTTGCAGTTTAAGTAATCTGCCCATGGGAAGGTGACAAAAGTGGGATTTTGCTGGAACTCTGCATAGAAAGAACCAGCTACCTTTGTAATGTTTTATTTTCATTAAATTGCCTAACTTCAACTCTGAGGAGAAGTGAATGGTATATATAATATGTTACATATATATTATATTATAAATAATATTATATATAAATGTTATATACATGATATTTTTAAAATGAATAAATGGTTCAGTGGTACATCAGTAGTTCTGACTCTGGACGATCATGAGAATCTTTTCAGGAACTTAACATGCAGATTCCTGGGCCCCCATCCTAAACTACTACTAAATCACACTCTCCCAGGTTCTCACTGAAGGTTTCAAGGTCTTACAGAACATCTCACAGAATGTGAAGATCACTAGAATTCTATTTGAAGACAGTTCACATGTTATTGAAATTAATGATCTGATGCACTGTATGGTATCATTTATATGAAATGTCCAGAACAAGCAAATCTATAGAGATAGAAAGTAGAGTAGTGGTTGCCTGGAGCCGGGGATCTGGGCGGGAGTGGGAAGTGACTCCCAATAGGTAAGGGATTTCTTTTAGGGGGAATGAAAACCTTCTAAAATTGATGGTAGTGATGTTTATATAACTCTGACTATACTAAAACTCATTGAATAGTACACTTCAAATGGGTACATTGTATGCTGTGTGAATTATATCCCAATAAGACTGTTTTATTTTAAAAATGTAATTGTCTATACAACTCATATTAGAGATTATTTTCCTAATCGTCGATATATTAACCTTCCTCTTATGTACATTAGCATAATTCTGATAAGTTAATGTTCATGTTCTTTTCATATATTTAGATATTGCACAACGAGAAAGAGCTAAGTCATTCACAGAAAGATGCCAGGGTTGTTTTGACAAGATAATGCAGAATTCTCATCCTAACTCTGGCATCAGTTTTCTTACTTAGTTATTTAATTGCTCAGAGCATTTTCGCTTGTTGTGTCTGAGAAATGACATTTCTATTGCCTTTCTACATCAAATGCATTCAAAGTCATGAGTAGTTCCCAAACATAAATTTATATAATTTGAAGCTTACATGAAAATGCTAAGAATAACCAGATCTCTACATAAAGAGAAATTTTAACATATTTATTAATTTATTTAAAATCATAGTAATGAGTTCGTTATATCCAGAAATTTAATTTATTCTCAGCCTTCACTGAGGAGCATCTGACTTTTGGGCTTGAAATATGTAGCTGAATTTCTCTGATTTTTAATAAACTCAAAAAAGCTGCGAGTTAAACAGAAAATTATCTATTTTAATGAAGACAGGTCTGTAGGTAATGATAATACAGTATTTATTTAAAAGCTCGTGTCATCCCTTAGCTTTAAAGCCTCCAGAAGAACTTCTGAGAAAGAGCATGTCTGAGTTGTCTGGGCCTCCTTTCCGCTGCACGCCTCCGCTGGTGGAGGGGCTGACTGAAGTGCAGCCAGGAGAAGTTTAGGAGCAAGTGGTCCAGACCAGCATTTCTTAAAAGGATGTTCCAGCACCCTGATGTCCTTGCATGGGGTCTGCAAGGCCAAAACTGTTTTTTTGATAATAAGGCACCATTTGCCTTCTTCACAATTATTACGGTGCAGTAGAGTTTTCCCGAAGTTACATGCTGTGTGATAACACAGCAGATGGCATGTGGAAACAGATAGAAGATTCTGCTCTCTTCTATTAATCCAGACATGCAAGTGATTTGCGAAATGTAAAACAATGCCAAGAAAGGGGTTTTTTTCATTTCGCATTGAAAGATCTTGTTTATATTAACAAATAATTCATTTGTTGTGATTTTTTAATGGATTAGTACTTTTTTCTATATGCGAGTTTCAATTTCCAATACAGTAAATGTCTAAGAGATAACGCATAGGAACAAAAGCTCTTTTTTGAAGGGTATAGGTGTTCCTGAATGCCAAAGCCTTGGAACTGCTGGTGGATAGTCTCTGAAATGGGTGATTAGCCTGGATATTTATTGCCTTTATTCCTATTTCAAAACCAGAATTTTTATCTTCTTGTTTTCACCTGAATAATTCTGTCTTTTTCATTTTCTATAAACTAGATATTTGACTTTATATTACATAGCAGAAACAGATACTTCCTTGCTTACAGCATGTAAGATTTTGGGGTTTTTTTCTTTTTTAGGGCCATCTGAATTAGAGATGAACATGGGGGGACCTCAGTATAGCCAACAACAAGCTCCTCCAAATCAGACTGCCCCATGGCCTGAAAGCATCCTGCCTATAGATCAGGCATCTTTTGCCAGCCAGAACAGGTGAGTGCTGAGTGCATCCAAGGGAGCAGCGGTTCATGAGTTCTGTAAGTTGTTTTTGGATCTATGCCAGAAGTTAATCTTTTCCTTTTGACCAGTTTTCGTTTATTCAGACTATATAATCTACTCAGCAGGGAATAAAGTTTGGAAAGGGGAAACCAAGAATCAGCAAAACTAGGACATGCCTTTAAAGAAATTACAATTTAGGCCGGGCGCGGTGGCTCACGCCTGTAATCCTAGCTCTCTGGGAGGCCGAGGCAGGCGGATTGTTTGAGCTCAGGAGTTCGAAACCAGCCTGAGCAAGAGCGAGACCCCGTCTCTACTAAAAATAGAAAGAAATTAATTGGACAACTAAAAATATATAGAAAAAATTAGCTGGGCATGGTGGCACATGCCTGTATGTAGTCCCAGCTACTTGGGAGGCTGAGGCAGGAGGATCGCTTGAGCCCATGAGTTTGAGGTTGCTGTGAGCTAGGATGACGCCATGGCACTCTAGCCCGGGCAACACAGTGAGACTTTGTCTCAAAAAAAAAAAAAAAAAGAAATTACAATTTAGTTGAAAAATAAGGTATGTACACTGATAACTATAGTATGAGATAATATGCAGTAATATGCAGTATAAATGCAGCAAGAGAAATAAGCCATGTTTCAAGAGACCATCCAACTGGCGTGCTGGGGAATGCTTCAGAGTCTTGAAGAAAAGGTCCAATTTTAGGAGGCAGAAATGAGAGGGAGCCAGTCCAGCTGGCAAAAGCAGCACATCAGAGGCCCAGAGTAGAATTGCTTTCAGTCGAATCAAGGCAGCGGGCCATAGAGGAAGAACCTCAATCAAGGCAATATGGCCCATTCCACCCCGGCTGCCAAGAATGGTGGGAAGAGAGCGTCTTGTAGATGGCCACTGCTGTCGCCCTTGCGGTGCTAATTTCTGAAGATCCTTCCAGCTCTTTGATTCTAATTTCGTGATAACAGTGAGTAGTAGATTTTTTCTAGATATGTTTATCTGGTATCTTAGAGACCCACCCATTTCCGTGGAAACTTGTACATGATACAGTACAAGTGTATAATAATTAAATCAGGCACCTGATAGTTGTTTTTGGAAGAAATGTCAAAGATTAGTTTCTAGGGAAAACCAGGCCCAAAATTAGGATTTTTACTGTTGCCCAAACAGATGAGAGTTCTACGAAAACAAAAATGGAAGCAATTCCACAATTACACTTGGCCCAGTTACAGGGTTAGCTTGTTCAGTTTGCTGAGCAAGTGTCTGTGACTTAGCACTGCCCTAGTCTGTTGTGCTTCTGTTAATTGTTAGTTTTCTTTGTGTAAGAACTGTGCGGACAAAACATTTTCATCACTTTTGAAGTTATCTCAGTTTTCCTAGCCACTTATTTCATGTCTTTTATTTTAAATAATTCAGTTTGGAAAAAATTTATTAGCAACTTTATGGTTATCTGTAGTCATTGGAATTCATATGTGATGGATAACAAAGATTCTAACTCTTCTGAAATAAAAGCAATGCTTTTTTTTTTTAAGTCCCCTTTATAAGTATCACACAGTTAATATTTAGGAACAGGTTTTTTAATGTTTATGAATCTAGCATTAGTTTATGTGTACATTTCAAAATGACTGCAGTTTAGCCCTTAAACCTGTAATATATCACATACACATTTATTTGTAACTTAGAAATTTCCTTTCTTTAGTTCCATTGTGATTTTTTCCCTTCATTCATCTGGTATGTAAAAGAGACATTTAAAATATAGCCAAAAATTTATGGATAACTTTTTAAAGATTTCTGTTGAATTTATTAAAGGAGTTTTCTTTTGAAATAGAGTTGCTGCCTTTCATGAAAGACTTCTTTTCACATTAAGTTCAAAATTTCTGACTTAATTTGGTTTTCTCTTGTTTGAAATATATCCATAAGAGTAAAGTTTCTTTCGTTGACACTTTCCTATCATTCAGTAGTTGCTATCTTGGTAATAATAGAATTTTGAAAATTCTTATGAAAAGTGAAGAAATGGTAATGGTATGTGGTTTCTCAAACAAGAGCTGAATTTGACCTTATTCTCCTTCTTATTCCCATCCTTAACGACCTACTAGTCCATAAATGTAGATTTTAAGGTATGGGGTTTCTGTTGATTATGGATCTATCTTCTGCTAAATCATTACTTACTGTTTTATACCAGCTTGGGGCCTATGTATGTTTTTTCCGTCCTTGTATTAATATTATATTTATCTGCTAGATACTATTTAGATTGTAACTATATTTATAATTGCCCCACACATAGGAAAATAACTTCTTCATTATGTTAGTGGCCATTTATAAAGTTGAGATTGGAGGTCTAGATCAGTACGTTTTCTATAAGCCAGGCATACTATATGATGTCTTTAAAGGAAGTCATATAACTCATAGTGTGCCCAAATTTATATTACCAGGCCACAATGCCATGAATTTTTCTGACTATAAAAGTGGTTTTTAATATGTAGTACAGCTAGATCAGGAACCTTTTGTTTTCATTCACTGGAAACTTACTGTACCTATGCTGTGTTTATGTTCAAGCGCTGAGCCAACAAAGAGACAGAAGATACAATTCCTGCCCTCACTCAGCACAGTCTGAAGTTGCATTTTTAACATAAATGCCATTATCAGTTCAGCATAGTGCAGTAAGTGGTACAGAGCTGAGAGGAGAGTGGGGTGGTGTGGAGTGGCTATGAGGAGACAGGCAGAGCCCTGGTGGAAGATGGGATCTCAGGAACGTGGGAAGGATGGAGCGAATGCCAGAGTCTTGGCCTTCTGGTGTCTGGTGGTGTGTATGGCATCTTTTGGAGAAAGATCAGTTGCCCAGTGTGGCTAAGGCTCACAGGGAGGTTTGTGGGCATTGAGTTTGGAAGTGGTGGGCATTACCAAAGGTATTAATATGTGTCCTTGAATTCTACCACCTGCCACCCCATCCCAGTGACTTAGACATTTTCCTGGGAGAGCTGAAGAACCACATAAGAATTTTGAGTAGGGCCGCTGTGCTCAGTAAAGTGTGCTTTTGGGAAAAGGAACCTGAGAGCATCATGTTAGGAGACTTAGAGAGAGAGTGTAAGCTAGAAAGTTGTTGGGGAGGCATCTTGAGAGTCGCAGCTTGAGTTGAAGAGGACCTTGACCAACCTAGAAAAGCCTGGAGGTGCTGTTTTACTTTTTAATCTGTGTATTCGTTTGAGTTTTGTTTTGTTTTGTTTTAAGAAAAAGAAAGCATGGAGCAAAGATAATTGTTTCATCATTATGTAGAGAATTGTTTAAATGCAAACGAACATTTGCTTTCGTTTTTTAAGTATCTGGTGTGTTGCTGGTCTGCCACAGGGTGGAGTGGTCTTATAAAGGCATGAGATAGTGTCTCTGCTTCCTTCTGACACTGTATTTCAGTCAGGTACAAGACTGGGAAGTCTGTTGGTGCAGAATCCACATGGCCTTGCACAGATTAGATTTCATAAGAGCCTGTCATCAGTGGAGAATCGGGGGCGGGAGGGTTGCTTGTGCATGTAGCTTCTGAAGAAACAGAAGTCGAAAATTACAGATTAAAGCTAGGCAAAGAAAATGCTTGAACGCCTCACTTAACTAGCGTCTTTAGGGAATGAGGTCTCAGCGAATTTGGGGAATAGCCAGCATCTACTCTTGGCTGACATGAACTCTTTTTCATGAAACTTGCCACGTCCGTATGCCAGTCATTCTTCACTGGGGAATTTCCTCCTCTCTCTGCTTCCACGACAGTCTGTGGTTTTCTCCCTCTCGTGGCCACACTGCTTTGTCTGCTCCTCCCTCCCACTCTCTAGGGGAGCGGCGGCGTGGCCTGATCACACTTGAGTAGAAAAAGTTACTTCTGGGACAATGTGCACTGTGGCGGGGAAGCGGGAAGGGCCAGGAAGCCTCGTGGGTGCTTCTCACTGAGCCAGGCAGTGACAGGCAGGGGCAGGAGTGGGAGGAACACACGCCCCAAGGGTTTGGCAGGCCCCTGGGAAACCAGTGGCACTCTGGTGCAGAGCCGGCGTTGGGTGGCCGTGATGTCTCGGAGGCCGTGGGAATGCGGGCTTGGAGCCGGGGGCCTGCAGGTGAGGAGTGGCCTCCAGGAGACACTCAACTGGGGATCTCCATTTAAAGTGACTAGGGGTGAATGGAGAGCATAGATCGTCATTAATGCAGCATTATAACTGTTTCCGTACTCAGCACGTCAGTGTTTCAGGATTCTAGGCCAAAGTAGCATATTAGACCATCTAAAAAAAACGTGGTGTGCTGAACTGGGTCAGATAGATAACTCCATCCCTTGGTAAGTTTATTCTTATTCACTTAAGAAGGAATTTGCTTATCTGTAAACTTTTATTTTCTCCAAAACATCATGTAGTAAATCTATGAGTACAAAACAGACTTTTGGTAAAGTACAAGTATCATTTTCCCTTTCGATATTAAGGCAAGTCAGAAGCTCTTTTTAAAAAGCTCCTCTAATTTGTCAGTTGTTTTCATTTATAAGAGTTTCTTAAATACCATAGAGTTTGGAGTTTAGTGTTCGGCCAGCTAAGTTGAATCTAGCTGCAGCTGAGTTCAAAAAGATTAATGCAGCTTTTATGCTTCCAGGTCTCTGGTCTCTCCCAGTTGTCATCGTAGTGTCCCGTAGATAAGAGTCTTAAATCAGTTAGTGCTTCCTGCCAAAGTTCAAAAAAGTACTTTCATTCCTTCAGTGCAGAGTAAATGTATACATGCTTGAGCAGTCAGCACAGATTTGCGGGACAGGATGGGCGGGTGGGCCCTGGAGCCACACAGATGCGTGCTGGAATCCTAACTTGGCAGTGTCTACCTTTGCGATCTCCTGCAGATAGTGCAACCTCGCTGAGGCTTGGCTTTGCCAGCCATGAGGTGGAGGATGATGGAAACAAAAATCATACCTCGGGTGTCTAGATCTATGTCTGGCCTATGTTGGGCCCTGTATAAAGGGTATGTTATTTCAGATTGTCCTTTTGTTTTATGTTGGGCTGGTACAGTGGTTCATTGCAAACACCCTGGAAGTCAGTTGATACTTTCGGCTGTAAGAAAAAAAGTGTTCTCTAACCATCCGTAAGCCCAAGGTGAAGTTTTGTCTCTTTACAGGCAGCCATTCGGCAGCTCCCCAGACGAGTTGCTGTGTCCCCATCCTGCAGCCGAGTCTCCAAGTGACGAGGGAGCTCTCCTGGACCAGCTCTATCTGGCTTTGCGGAATTTTGACGGCCTGGAGGAGATTGATAGAGCTTTAGGAATACCCGAACTGGTCAGCCAGGTATGCACGGGAGGGCGGCTAGGGGCCCCGGCTGTTCTTCGTGGGCACGAAGGTGGCCGTTTTCTTTTGTGTACAGATGCTCTGCAGCTGCTTTTTAGAACACTGTTTTTCACCTCGCAGCAGGCTGGCCCTGTTTTCTTCCCCCACTCCCACCTTATTGTTACTCTCATGGAAACTTGGGCCGAAAAATGGAAAACACTGAGAATGAACTTTACGTATAATTTGAGTTATTGAGGAGAAAGGCAGAAACTCAGGTTCCGCTCACCTGGTGTCTGCCCTGGCTGATAGGGAGGGACACGGGAGGAGCAGAGAACAGAGAAACCGCGCACAGCACGGTGCTGTGCAGAGACCTGAGCCCTCCACCTGGAAGCCAGCATGAGCCTCCCCGGCCGTGACCACCGTGTTCATCCTACCCCTGTGGGCCAGGGAGAGGAAGCTGTCAGTGCTGAAAGAACACTTTGCATATAAATTAGCCGAAATCATTTTAGAGGTAGCCGCAACTGTCTCTAAATCATTTTGACCTTTCATGGGTTTAGCCCACAATAATTTGGGGGATATTTAAGCATAAATGGGAGTATAAAAGAAGTTAACCAGTCTTAGTGAGCTTATTTAGTTTTCTTCCTCCCGGTAATTTGTTGGTTATTTTAAAAAAGTAAGTCTCTGGCCGGGCGCGGTGGCTCACGCCTGTAATCCCAGCACTCTGGGAGGCCGAGGCGGGTGGATTGTTTGAGCTCAGGAGTTCGAGACCAGCCTGAGCAAGAGCGAGACCCCGTCTCTACTAAAAACAGAAAGAAATTAATTGGACAGCTGAAAATACATAGAAAAATTAGCCGGGCATGGTAGCGCATGCCTGTAGTCCCAGCTACCTGGGAGGCTGAGGCAGGAGGATCGCTTGAGCCCAGGTGTTTGAGGTTGCTGTGAGCTAGGCTGACGCCACGGCACTCTAGCCCGGGCAACAGAGTGAGACTTTGCCTCAAAAAAAAAAAAAAAAAAAATTTAAAATTAAATAAAATAAAATGGAAAGAAAGTAAGTCTCTACTTTGAAAGTGCTTGATAGTTTGATTGGTCTTGTTGGTAAAATAAATAAATAAAAATAAAAAAGAAAGTACTTGGTAGCAGAGATATAATAAATAACCTAACATAGTCTCATGAAATAACATAGTACTGCCTGAATCTGGCTACACGGCTAAATTTGCGTGAAGCGGCGCATCCTAAAGAGTAATCTGGAAAAACCATCGCACTCTCGTTACTGTCTTCCTCTTTACTCAGCATGAGTCATCTTTATTTCTTACTGCCACAAAGTACCTTCCAGGGTCCATTCTACTTCCTGGGTGTGCTGATGTATCACAGGCCTGTGAGGAAGGTGATGCAGAGTCACTGGAGACTTCTCTGAAGCATTCAAATTAGTCTCGTCATAATTCCCACAGTTCAGCAGACAGAAGTGGGAGTAAAGACTTGTCGATTCATATTGAAAACAGCAGAATGGAAAGAAAAGACTTGAGGTTGCAGGCTATAACCCGAAATAAGTCAAGACAGGAAAATGGCGTTTAAATATTTCCTGTGTGGCTGGTGTGTTTTGCCTTCAGTGATAGAATTTAGAATTCGGTATTGTTGTCCTTGAGTTTGTCTAAGTGACGTTTAAAAATGATATCCTTGGAGTTAGTTGCTGAGTGACATGTAACGTTTTTATCAAAACTAGTGTCATGTCATCATTTAATATTTTTAGTCCCTTTTAAAATTTATGTGATTTCTATTTTGTCTTATCAAATCCAGCATCATAATAATATTGTCATATTAAACTAAATTATAGAAATATTATTAGGTGGAATCAGGGGGGATGTAGAATACAAAGAACTTTATTTATACTCATCACCATTGTATGTTTTCTTTAAAAATGGAAATTACTCAATTAGATTTTCTCTCTAGTAAAGATGGGCCAATGTTTAAAGTTCTGAGATAGTTCTGTATATGCAGTTAGGGCAGTAATTCAACGTGAACGGCTCCCGCTGCTTAGGCTCCATCCGCATGTCTGTAGCTACCGTGGGAAGGGCAGCGGGCCGCTGGCTCTCACAGGCTGGCCTTGGGGCTGTGCCGATCTGAGCCCAGGACTCAGGGTGGCTCCGGCACTACGTGGGTAGACAGTTTCGATGAAGGCCTAGGACTATACTAAGTTAAAGAAAACTTGGGAGATTTTATTGCTGCTGGAGTCTTTCCCTTCTCGGAAGCAATTGCTCCTAGAAGCAGGAGAAGAAAGAGAATGAGCCAGGTATACCTTCCCCTCCACACATACATATCCAGGGCCCCTGGGTCTGAGGTGTCCCCTGGGGAGTTCTGGACTTTCCACACCTGCCTCATTCTGGCCCAGGTAGATAGGAGGCCCTTAAGACGTCCCAAGTGACAAACACTTGGACTGTGTCTAGTAGGTAATGAGTGTGTGGGAAGTTCTGGCAGCCACAGAAAACAAATAAAAGGCAGCGTGTCGCACTGAGGATCTCAGATCCCAAATCACAAAATGTATTGGAACCCACCACATATTAGCTGAATAGGCTCATTGTAGGGTAGTCTTTAAGTCTCAGCCTTTAAGTCTCAGCTTTGCTGTCTGCAAAATGGGGGTGATGGTGGTCAGTATCCCAATGCTGCTGATCCCAGCTAGGTACTAAGTTGTTGTCGAACTGAAATGATTTATACAAGTGTGACTGATCAGTCAAAAAACTTAACACTTCTAGGCCAGGCACAGTATCTCATGTCTATAATCCCAGCACTTTGGGAGGCTGAGGTGGGAAGATCACTTGAGGCCAGGAGTTCAAGACCACCCTGGGCAGCATAGCAAGACCCTGTCTCTACAAAAAATAGAAAAATTAGCCAGGCGTTGTGTTGTGTACCATAGTCCCAGCTACTAGGGAGGCTGTAGCAGGAGAATTTCTTGAGCCCAGGAGTTTGAGGCTACAGTGAGCTAGGATGCGCTACTGTACTCCAGCCTGGGCGATGGAGTGAGACCCTGTCCAAACTTAACACTTCTAAGGCATAGTTGTGTTTTAAAGTCCAGGCCAGTCCTTGATGGGCGGAGTGAGTAGGAAGCATTCTGGAGTCATGGCCCATTTCTCCCTTGGAAGAAGTGCTGCTCTAGGAGTCAAACTTGACGCCTGCTGCTTTCCCTGTGTAACTGGGTCTGTTGAACACAGGCATTTTTTAGAAAGAAAAGTAGACCCAAGCTAAAGGTACCTTTGTGTAGTAAGTACAGTATAAAAATCTTTAAATACATGACAGCGAAAGAAAACAGCCTTGTACTGACTCTGCTGTTTTTCACGTTTTAATTTGTCTGTTATTTGGGGCTTTCTCTTCAGAGCCAAGCAGTGGATCCAGAGCAGTTCTCAAGCCAGGATCCCAGCATGCTGCTGGAGCAGAAGGCCCCCGTTTTCCCGCAGCAGTACGCGTCTCAGGCACAAATGGCCCAGGGCAGCTACACTCCCATGCAAGACCCAAACTTTCACACCATGGGACAGCGGCCCAGTTATGCCACACTCCGCATGCAGCCCAGACCCGGCCTCAGGCCCACGGGCCTAGTGCAGAACCAGCCGAATCAGCTGAGACTTCAACTTCAGCATCGCCTCCAAGCACAGCAGGTGTGTTCTTCGATGGTCCAGAAGTCGGGGGTGGTGGCTGGAGAATGTGGGGAAGGCGAACATGAGATGGTGCAACAGTCCAGCAGCAGGCAGATAGTGGGTTGGGGAGGGCGTGGTTTACAGTAAAATGTACTGATTCCTGTGCGTGTGTATTTAGAATCGCCAGCCACTTATGAATCAAATCAGCAATGTTTCAAATGTGAACTTGACTCTGAGGCCCGGAGTACCAACACAGGTAAGGGAACAGGCCAGCCATCCACTTGCATTGTGTCCATCTAATTTCTCTTGTAATTTCTCCCTGTGTGATAACCTGAGTAAAGTAACTTGGTCAGAAAATCCTGATCAACACACTGGATCTCTGCTGTCACCCAGTTATCTATCCAGTATGTCACTTTTGTAGTTCCCCTCCCAACACTATCATTTTTATTGCCAGGTACAGTCGATTCTTGTTATTCTGGGGAATTACGTGGCGGGAGGTTAGTGCAAATGCTAAATTAGAGGACACTGAACTGTTGTTCCTAGGAGAGATACGGGGTCGGGTTCCTGCAAGCCACTGGTCACAACATTTTCGTCAGCCAGTCAATACATAACCTAGTTTTGTGTGTTTCTGTTTAAAGACATCTTATTTAATATGTAAATATGTATTATTGATTCATTAACGTTGAACTCAACAGCACCACTCAGACCTGAATGAAACTTAGCTAACACACTTGTTTTCCCCTGAAGGCACATCCCAGCCTCTTGCACTTGGGAACTCTGGGCAGCCCGTCAGCATGTGCTTGAGTGCCATTTTAAACAGCAAAATCACCAAGAGGAGAAACAAAAAATGCAAAAATCTTGGCACTGAGTAGACCACAAAGAGGACACTCATTTATAGTATGAGAGCTGAAACTGGAATTGCCTTGTTCTACCTCCGCTGGAAATGTGCACATCGGTGTCTAAAATGTTTTGCCACTGTGCTCATGTCCACAAGTGACCACGACAGTGCCACCAGTATTGATTTAGGGGTTAAAAATAAATTCCAGTGAATAGGCAACTTCACGAATATGGAATTCATGAATAATAAGGACCGACTCTACTTAGGCCCCATAAGCAACTTTGTGCCTCTCATTGACAGCAAGCGCTGGAGTCCCTTCCCTTCATCTGCCCCTTCCCTCCCGTATGTTTCCGTTCCCCTCTTCCCCTGCTCTCCTCCCTTTCTTCCTGTCTCTGTTCAGCCCCTTCTGGAGTGTTCCGTATCACCTTTTGTCACAGTGACTTTTGTTTCTCCTTAGACTTGTTGTATGTCCCTCAGATGAGACTCTAAACTGCCATCCTCAAGGTGTATATCACAGAGTCTTCTTAGAGAAAGGACTGTGTTCTTTTGAGGTCCTTCAGTTAACTGTGTCCTTACAAAGTGAAGATACGTGGTTGATACTCACGTTGAACTTAACCCTGCTAAGCCATAGCAGGGTTTCAGAAAAATCATCATATCTTTAGAACATAGACACTCACATTCTCGATCAACTTTAACTCGAAGTTCCTCCCATGTAATTTTATTTTCCAAATAACTTTACCCAAGATAGTACCATGGTTTTCCTGTCTGTAATATTCACTTTGGTTTTTAATCTTTCTCTACCCTCAATGTTTTCCCCCATGTATTGCCCCCGATTTCAGGCACCCATTAATGCTCAGATGCTGGCCCAGAGACAGAGGGAAATCCTGAACCAGCATCTCCGACAGAGACAAATGCATCAGCAGCAGCAAGTTCAGCAGCGAACTTTGATGATGAGGGGACAAGGGTTGAACATGACACCGAGCATGGTGGCTCCTAGTGGTATACCAGCAGCCATGAACAACCCCCGGATGCCCCAGGCAAACGCACAGCAGTTTCCATTTCCTCCAAACTACGGTACTGGACTTCCATCCCCACCACCTTTCCCCAGTCCTTTCTCCCCAGTGTCCCCCAGTCCTGGGTCACAGCTCCTCTCTCACAGCTCTTTGCATGGCTGCCAGATGTATCTGGCTAACCAGGGAGTGATAGGAAACCTGGGAGGACGGTCGGGGCCTGCCGGGAGTCCCCAGGTCCAGCACAGTACCTTCCAGGCTCTCAGCCCAGGTACCACCTTTTCTCTGAGTGCAGGTCTTACTTTACGAATGTGTGTGTGTCAAGTGTATCTGTGCTGTGTGTGGGTGCATACAAATGGATCTGTTTGTGTCAGTGTCTGTGAACACAGGTGCATATGTGTATATTTATATTTGAAAGCCTCTGAGTCTGACTCAAATCGATAGATACGAAATGTTGAATGACATATAAATTTAAATACTACGGCATTCTGCAGCTTTTGAAACATAAAGACTTTCAAGATTATACCAAATCTTTAATGAATAGATAATACTTGAAAAGTACAATATGGAAACCACAATGGGAGATCTCTTAGTTTTCTTCATATTGATTTGTTGTTTAATGTCAGTCTTGAGAGATGAGATAGCAAGTGTGTAATGTCATAAACGTTAATATTTGTGTGCATGTCATGCTCCATTAATGGTTGAATAATATTGATAAAAGTGCTTACATTAGGCCGGGCGCGGTGGCTCACGCCTGTAATCCTAGCACTCTGGGAGGCCGAGGCGGGTGGATTGCTCAAGGTCAGGAGTTCGAGAACAACCTGAGCAAGAGCGAGACCCTGTCTCTACCAAAAAGAAATTATCTGGACAGCTAAAAATACATAGAAAAAATTAGCTGGGCATGGTGGCACATGCCTGTAGTCCCAGCTACCCAGGAGGCTGAGGCAGGAGGATCGCTTGAGCCCAGGAGTTTGAGGTTGCCGTGAGCTAGGCTGACGCCACGGCACTCTAGCCTGGGCAAAAGAGTGAGACTCTGTCTCAAAAAATAAAAAATAAAAAGTGCTTACATTAACATTAATATTAGAAATGACTTTTCCCACCCTTTGCCAGAGTTCTCTATAAATAACTATTAACTCATTGTGTTGTCTAAATCCAAGTCTCTTATTTCTTTAAAAAAAAATGGAAAGATAACGTATAGCTTTTGTCTTAACATTTTTTGGTAATTTAAGTATTAATTAAATATACGTATTTTTCAAGTCTTCCAGGCAAAAATGGACTAACTTAACGTCATCCCTGAAATATCCTAAAAAGTTGCCACCCTTGTTTTCCCAGCTCCTTTCCTCTCGTTCCTTTTTTTGTTTGTTGTAAAGACAGGGTCTCACTCTGTCACCGAGTCTGAGTGCAATGGCGCAATCATAGCTTGAACTCCTAGCGTCAGGGGGTCCTCCTGCCTCAGACTCACGAGTAGCTAGGACTACAGGCATGTGCCACCACACACCTGGCTAAGTTTTTTTGTTTGTTTAGTTGTTTTTTTAATTTTTTTGTAGAGACAGAGTCTTACTATGTTGTCCAGGCTGGTTTCATACTCCCAACCTCAAGCAATCCTCCCATCCCAGCCTCCCAAGTGCTGGGATTCCAGGCATGAGCCACGCTGTTTCCTTTTTGATGATTTAGAAAAGTCTGCCTCAAAACTGAACAAGAAACATACTGAATTTTTTTTCTTATTCTTGTTAATCTTGGATAGCACTAAAGTACCACAAATCTCTTTATATAAATACAAAACAAACTAATCATGAGTGCAATTACTTATTTTTAATAATACGTCCATCTCCTCATGGAAAGACTTAATTCAATGGAAAATTATTCAAATGTGTTGACTTTTGATGTGTAGCAGAACTTTAATCCAATGTAAACAATCTAATTGTAGTGATATATAAAAATTTAAAGACTTTGTCTATTTCAGGTCACAGAGAAATATGTACATTTTACCCAGTCTTGATTTGTAAATGGATTTGAGGAAAGAATAGTGTTTTCTCTAACTGTAGCCATGATGGTTAATATGGTTCCTAGGCACACTCTAATTGCTATAGAGAATCAAAATATGGAGATTTTTTTCCTCCATGCATTTTATCTCAGCTTGGAATCTCTGAAATGGATGTAATCAATCAGCTCATGATCGTGTATTTGAAAGTAATTTTCTATGCATACTTAATTTGTAATACTCTCTTTTCTCCCCTCTGTCCCTGTGATAAAACTAACAGTCTCTTTTGGATTTCTGTTTTGTTTTTTTAAGGAATAAGTCAGCAACCTGATCCAGGCTTTACCGGAGCTACGACTCCCCAGAGCCCTCTCATGTCGCCCCGAATGGCACACACCCAGAGTCCCATGATGCAGCAGTCTCAGGCCACCCCAGCCTACCAGGCGCCCTCAGACATGAACGGATGGGCACAGGGGAACATGGGCGGAAACAGGTAGTGCCGTGGTTCTGGGTCTTTTGGGGACGAATGATCACCAGGGAGACTTTCTACAGACTGCCTGTGCCCTTTCCTTTATTTTTCTTTTAACTTCTTTGCTCAGGCAAGCAACATCAACTGCTAAGCCAGTTTACTTTTCCTGGGGCAGGCAGGAGTCACCAGAATTTACAAAAGCTTAGCAAAATACCTTTTCCTTTGAAGTAAAAAGAACATCTCTAAAAGGAACCACCCCCGAATTTATGATAGAAGCTGCTGTAGAAGGCAGTGACCTAGAAGCCGCCCTTTATCAGTACATGTGATGAAAACAAGCGCAAAGCTCCTCTGAGGCAGACACGAAAGTGGGGGGTGTACTTTGAGCATCTTGGGGATATTCTGAGAAGGAGAAGAGCTTGGTCGCCCTGCAGCTTCCGTGACCACAGCTTCCCCTGCTGTCTCAGGCCTCAGTGACCCCACCGCCTGCTGGCCGCCCCGCCGTGGGTTCACATGTATTCACTCTGAAGTAAATGCCTGAGAAACAAGTGCTCTACCCTGCCTGCCTCTCCTTGCCATCAGCCTCTAACATTTTATGTCATCTCTCTGTTATGTTCTAGCATGTTTTCACAACAGTCCCCACCACACTTTGGGCAGCAAGCAAACACCAGCATGTACAGTAACAATATGAACATCAATGTATCCATGGCGACCAACACCAGTGGCATGAGTAACATGAACCAGATGACAGGACAGATCAGCATGACCTCAGTGACCTCCGTGCCTACGTCGGGGCTGTCCTCCATGGGTCCCGAGCAGGTGAGCACCTGAGGCTTCCGATCGTAGCTTTTTGTGTATTTCTGCATTAAATGTATCTTTCCACGTACCTAACGTCTGCTGTCAACACCCACATTTATTTTGAAAAGTGTTTTTTCACCTTATTTTCACCTGTGAGAGTGAGATTAGCAAAAATACTTGTTAATGCTGAAATAAACACGAAAGGATTTCTGACTGCTCAAGGATCTTTTAAAATCTTTCTTAACTGTCTCATCATTTACATTTTTCTCTTATTTGAGAATTTAGCAGTATCTAAAATGAATCACTAAAAATTATGGAGTGGTGAATATGCTTTTTAAATAGCTTTATTTTAGGTTTATACTTTAAGAACTGATTTTTTTCTAAATGTAAAACCAAGGCCGGGCGCGGTGGCTCATGCCTGTAATCCTAGCACTCTGGGAGGCCGAGGCGGGCGGATCGTTCTGAGCTCAGGAGTTCGAGACCAGCCTGAGCAAAAGCGAGACCCCGTCTCTACCAAAAATACAAAGAAATTAATTGGACAGCTAAAAATATATACAGAAAAAATTAGCCGGGCATGGTGGCACATGCCTGTAGTCCCAGCTACTCGGGAGGCTGAGACAGTAGGATTGCTCGAGCCCAGGAGTTTGAGGTTGCTGTGAGCTAGGCTGA
>RJWJ010001579.1:27500-116554 GCA_004363605.1 Indri indri | reverse complement strand
ATGTAACTACTATCTACCCATACATTTGTAAGTACATGTAAATGAAGAAAGACGACTAAAAAGATGTTACTAAAATGGTGCCTTGGTGGTAGCCCTTCAGGCAGTTTTCTCTTCTTTATAGTTTTCTTAATTAGATCTGTATAATGAATATGTATCCTTTTTGCAAAAGTTATATAAAAAAGTTTAAAACTATTAAAATCAATGTGCAAAGTTTAGATTCAGCACTTAATAAAGCACTGTGTTTTCAGAAAGCTAAGACTTATTAATTAATTTATTTATTTTATTTGGGTGAGTTTTGCTGGTTTGTTTCTGCTGTTTTGTTTTTCTTTGTTTTAAAGACAGAAAAGCTGTAAGGCTAAGCAATAACCTGCATATCTATGAACTGGCATCCCACGTTATGAGGCAACCTCAATAATGGATCCAAAAAGTTCCTTACAAAAAGCATGCATGGGTTAGGAAGAGGAAGAGGAGAGGTTAACAGAATAGTCCCTTGATGGAAATGTATTAATTCAATCAGTGCCTTGCTTCTGAGTTACCATAAAAAGGTTCATAAAGTACCCAAAAGCCACATAAGATTTTAGAATTATGCTGCTCAGTGAATGATTCTCAGTGAAGAGTAAGAAAGATTTCCCTCACCCTTGTTTTCTTCAGCAAAAGTAAGCTTCTGCAAGAGAAGCACAAGTGGTTTTTTTCTTTTTTAACTAGCAATTGAATAAGAACAAGTGTGTACATCATGCAAGTATTAAGAACCCTGTGCCACCACTAATAAACAGATGCTAAGTGAATACTGCCTAAGACCTGCAAACTACAATAGTAACCAATAGAAGAAGAAATTGGTAATAACGACACAGCTCACCCTCTCTGTGCCAGACTTCACAGACCCCATTTTATAAATTAACTGAGGTTCAGAGAAGTTACATAACTTTTCCAAAGTCACATAAAAGATCAGTTCAAATGCAGATACATCTGGCTCAAAAGTATGGACTCTTTTCACTATGCTCATGAAAGAGAAATTATATTTCTAATGAAGTACTATATAAAATCCCAATATAAATTTAGCAGGTGAGAAAACTTGAAATTCCTGGTTTATAAAGACATTACAAAATTACCAATTGTTAATTAATTTGTTTTACAAGCATTTATTTAAAATAGTGTTTTTGACATCATTTTCCCAGGTAAGCCATATTCTCCATCCTTAACATTTATACATATATAAATGTACAATATGCATACATCTTTTACAGATATGGTATAACATTATACAAAACACCAAAACTTTTTAATACCTTCAAATAGAAGCATAGTCTGTATACATTTGTAGACACAGATTCCAACCAAGACATAAAACTATGACTTGCTTTTTTTTAGACTTTTCCCACAGTAAAATTACTTCATTGCCATGGATCAAACAAAATCTGTGTCCTAAAAACTACCATGTGAAAAAGCTATACCATGAAAAGTAATTTTTTTTACAACAGTATTTATCCCACACTATTTCTTTCTATGTTCTCTTTTAAATTATACCGATTAGCTTTTTCTGTGAATTCTACATAAAAACACCTCCAAATACAAGATAAACAAAACCACCGAATCCCAGAAAGGGAAACTGAGGGTTTTGTTAGGCCTCATTTTCTGGGGTGGGGATCATTAGGCTACGATAGAACTTTCTAACTAAGTATTCCATGGACTCACACTAGAGACCTAAAAGACAGGTCTCTCTCTCTCTTTTTTTTAACAGTATCAAGAAGAATCTTTATTAAGACCACAATTAGTAAAAGGTTACCGTCTTTTAAAAAATATCCCAGAATCTACCATAAGGAACACATGCTAGGGAATAAACATCAAAGCATAACAGCAAATAGTGCCCTGATGTAGTTTTATCCCTTTTCATGTAGAAACAGCTCTGATTTTTATCAGTTTACATATTGGCTTCCTGGTAAAATTTAATTTGAAGGGGGAAAAAAATCAGCAGGTTCTACAACTAACTTTGTTTTCCTTTTTTTTCTAAATAGCATGCTTGCTTGAGTTATAGATGAATTAAGAATAAATGCAGCAGGGGGAAAAGCAAGAAGGCTTTGGAGTCAACTTCGCTGGATACAGATTTTGGACCTTTATTTCGTCATCTGTAAAATGAAAATAAGGATACCTATCCTGATTGCTTGTGTAAGCATAAACAAAATAGTGTGGTGACCATACCTAGAATGTGCCAAAAGGTAGCTATGAAATTGTTTGTTATCAATCCTCATTCTTTTATGTTCACTAACAGGCCAAAGTAAATGCTAAATCAAATACTTATTTTAGATCTTAAGATGCAGTATGTTCAAACTTGGGCTGGCTAAAAGAAACTTGGTGTTACGCAAAATAACAATGCTAATCAGAGACCATCTATAATAATGTTAATGTAATACATATGAAAACATAATTATTTTTGATAAAAGCATAATCCAGGTCTAAAAAACAATAAAAAGGAGTACATTATTTTGCTCAACAAATAGTTCCTAAGTCATTAATTACACTTAAGGCATTGTGCAAGACTGTAAATGAAGATAAAGTATTGCCCAGATAAACATGTATGTCGATCACTGTCTGTTTAATTCTACAGAGGTGTAAACATTTTTAGCTTTTGTGTGGTCTTAATTCCATGATAACAAGTGAATTTTCACAAAACCAGGAACACAGGTTGGAATCTAACTTGTAAAATCAAGTTTCAAACTCTACTATGAAGTGCTAATAAATATAATAAGGCAGGAAGCTTTGACTCAAGCAAACGATTTTAACTGATGATAAGGTAAACAGGACAATAGAATCTTCCAACTTTGCCTCTCATCTACCTTTACCCATAACTAACAGCATCAGAAATAACAGCACCACTGTGACATCCATGAAGGCAAACCTGGTGAGAATTTTGCAGAGTGGTTAAAACATAAACTAATGGGGATAGATAAACACAGGAGTTTCTCAAAAAAAAAAAAAAAAAAAAAAGGTTGTCAACTGCCTAATATCTACTTTCCTATAGATAAAATGAAGAAATAAAACATTTTATTTAAACTGACTCCCTCACCCCACCCATTGCTCCATTGTTTCTAAAAATTCAAGCTTCCCAAGGGAAAAAAACTGGAGAGCAAACCACAGAGCAGCTTGAAAGAGGAGGGCTGAACACCTACTATGTACTGGAGCTTCACATATGTCGTTTCTTTTCATCTTTCTGACAAACACACAAACTAGGTATCCTTTTGCCCATTTTAAAGAAGAAGATAAAGGACAGGGATAAAGCGACTTACCCAAGGTCACAAGAATAACACATAGCAGCATTAGAATCTAAACTCAGGACCTATTTTTTAACTACCCTATGAAGTCTCCAATGCCAATAGTGCCTGATGCAATGGGAACAGAAAAATGCTGAAAGAAAAAATGTTGATTTTTTTTTTTAAGAAAATTTGACTTTTAGGGAAAAAATTCCTGAGTCAGCTGAAATTTTCTTACTTGGGAGATGTTAGAGTAATTCCACTCTTTCCCTCTTGGATTAGGAAGGGAAATTTTCAATTAATCAAACTGGAAGGGGTTAAACACAACTATAACATCCTCTTTATAACAAAAAACTGCTTTCAATACCAGGATAACAAACATATTTTTAGATAATCTAAATATACATGATAGATAGATTTTCTTCTTAATTTGGCAGCATTAGTTTTTCTACTATTTAGAAAAAAGAATTACCTTTGAAATTGGCTGTAAGCAAAAAAAAAAAAAGAAGAAAAAATTCTAGTACAAAGTAATATTCTCCTGAAAAATAACATTTTAAAATTTATAACTGAAAACAAATGTCATCAAAATAAAACTGTTACCAGACTCAACAGAGTAAAAAGAAATAATTCTTAAAGTGAGTACTCTCTAGAATGTAAGAAAAAATATTTAATGAATTGGCCTAAAATTTGAAGTGCCAAGTCCATAAATAAATCTTGATTTTTCTATAGAATTGATTGCTTGTGGGTTTAAGACTTCCCATAAACAATGTCAATA
Organism: Indri indri; assembly: GCA_004363605.1. Classification (NCBI taxonomy): domain Eukaryota; kingdom Metazoa; phylum Chordata; class Mammalia; order Primates; family Indriidae; genus Indri; species Indri indri. Next base: position 112,534 of record RJWJ010001579.1, on the reverse strand, counting down.
TATCTGTTTAAAAAGAACAAACCATCATACAGACACCATTAATCAAATTAAACTCAGGAGGTCTATCTTGACAAAATCATCATTTTATAGAAATACATAAATCATGTACTTAAAACTCTACAAATAGAGCCCACAGTCCCACTCATAGCTTACTTTTCTGTGCTATATTCTTGAGTTAAATTTCAGCGACATACCATTTTTTAAATAACATATCAATGGAAAAAACCATCATAGTTTTAGCAGCTCTACAAGTTTTTCCTTGTACCTATTTGGCAGTTATCAAAGTGTACACACAGATACACACACATAAGTGTGTGTGTGTGTGTATATATATGTATTAATACATATGCAATAGTAAGGAAGAGAAAATAACATCTCACAAAGAATATGAAAACAAAGAAAGTATTAAGGTTTGAAAATGAAGAGAAACAGAAAGGCAGTTAAAAAGTAAAATTCAAACTATTATATCTTTTCTCAGGTAATCCTAGGATGATGTATATTTCTCCTATTTGTTGAGAAAAAAGCAGGCACATGAATATTTTATAAAGGCACAATGCAAAATTAGAAATCTGTTCCATACATCCACATTTTAATCTGTTATAAATTAACCTGAGTCAGTTCAAATCACAAAACAATTCAGAGTGTTCTATGTCACACACACAATTACAACCAAAGTCAAATCATACACACCCTCAGTAACTGTAAGCCTAAAACAACTGAAATAGTGAATGACATGGCTAGAGTTTCCCTTGGAGAGGGCCGGGGTTGGGGGAAATTTGCAAAATGGATATCTCTGAGACAAATGCAAAGCCTGAAATACCCTAAAAACCTGGAGATGCTCGTGTGGTTTCACAACAAAGTTCCCTTATGAGAGCCACAGCCCAGATGACGTGCATCTTTAAACTGCCTCATTTCCAGAATTCCTGATTTTAAATCACACTGGAAACCTTTGCTGCAATTGAATTAGCATGGCTGGGTTTAGCCTTTCTAAATGCCAAGAGGGGGAAAAAAAGGACCATACTTAACTTTGTTTTGTTTTAAACTCGGACCTTCTGCATTCCAAAATTGTATCCCTCTGACTAATATAAACCGTTATTACAGAGAAATGGTTAAAAAAAAAAAAAAAGGCAGTGAAAAGGAATGAGGGGAGTAGTAATGGTAACATACAGTACCATGAGCTGCGGAGGCCTCCCAGCCAGTGGTGCAAGGTTAACAGATCAGTCCTGGCCTTCAGGCAGACAGCAGAACACAGCCTTGGGGAAGGGGGACAGGGACGGAGGCAGGGGAGGGGGCCGTGTGCTCGGGCAGTTTACACAAGAAGGCAGCTCAGCTCCTTTCTGGCACTCCTCCTCTCTATCTCCCAAACTCTTTGCGTGTGTCTTGTCATATTTTCTTCAGCTGTTAACTGTCCAGACTGCAAGACTTTAAACAGCCAGTTTAGGAAAAAGCGAAACCCTTCTAAGTGACCATCACAGCAAATCAGCTTCAGCTGGTGGGTAAAATTTTCCAAGGGAAGTGTTCTTCTGATAGTTCCTGAGTCTCTAAGTCACCCCCACCCCACCCCCACCCGCCACACACACTCCCCTGGAGGGCTAAATGCACTGTGGCAATAAAACATTCATGCGACTTGGAATTTTAACACAATGCCATTTCCCTAGTTTAACCTGAAAGGAATGCACTAGTCACAACAGACTACATCATCCTGCCATTAAACCCTGCCAAGGAACCGCTTTTTTGGCCGCGCTGGGCCAGCTTTGACGGGAAAGGAGTACACAGACCCACACACTGAGCACAGAGGGGCCACCTCTGCTTCCTCAGCCTTATCCAGCAACACCCTGCTCTTGAACATGACCCCTGCCCCCTCACATTGTGACCAGCTTGTGAGGCATGTGTCACCCTGGAACTTCTGCAGAGCCACACACTGCGCAGGCCATTTGCTGCTCCCTCTCTACAGGCTCTTGGGCAGACGCCAAAGGTTTTCTTATTATTATTGCTACTATTCAAAGTCTTACGTTTAAGTGTAGGGATGTTTTTCCCTGAGTTGTATAATGCTTTAGTTGGGTTTCTTTTTTTTTTTTTCTCCCCCCTCGTTTGTTTTAGACTTTTTTAAAAAACAAACTTCATATTTGCATTGGTAATTAGGCTATGATTACTGACAAAATGGTTTGCTTTGGGGACTACTTATCAAAGGTACCAATTCTTTCACATTTAAGTGACATTAAATTTAGACTTACAAAATTAAAAAACAGAAATAATGCTGATTTCTCCTGAGAATTTCAGAGAAAAATTCAAAGGTATTGAATTCTAAAACATCTACACTTAACCATTTTACATGGGTAAAGTATCACAAAACAAGCAAGCAACAGTATTAGATTTTTAAAAGCTCGATTTATTGATTTGTTACGTGTGCAGAGAGTACTGCCTTCCAAGTAACATAACTGACAAATTAAGGAACAAAGACAAATATATGTATACCAAATGAAAAATCAAAATCACATGAAAAGGTGGTAAGTGTTTTCGTTAATTTTAAAATCTGCTCTGATGCCAATGTGGCCCTTTATAAGCAATCAAGATAGCATTCATTTTTCTAAGTTACCCAAGGCCGCAATTGTGCATCCCCAAATATCTCTTTTTTTCTTTCTCCCACTACTAAATGATGCCTTCTCGATTTTTTTCTACTTTTCTGATCACTCATATTATTAACTATTTTCATATGGGGACACTTTCACTTTCAACCTTGCCCCATTATTTTATTATTCCTCATCTCTATTGTAGTCTTATAAAAAGTCCTTCCTCCTTGCTCTGACCTGGAGCTACAGCCAGGTGAGCTGTGATTATCCCTGCAGAAGGCAGAAGGTGTTTCAGCTTTAATCTCCTGGAGTGAGGCCATGTCCCCTTTCAGTAACAAATGAAGAACATCTTACTTCATCTAAGAGAATACCCTAAAATACAAAATGATGATCTCAAAGCAAGTTAACATGCACATATAAAATAAAACAAAATTGTCTTCTTTAGAGTAATTTTTGTCTTCTTAGTAGCTGGAATTAGTCTTAAGCCCCAGTTAATAGACTTTTTTCTTTTTCATTCCTTTAAACAGACATTATCATGCCTAGAAAAGTCATTCTAATCCCTTCACCTTAGCCAAGCCATGCTAATTCTAGAGAGGAGGACAGAAATTAATTAAAAAAAAAAAAAAGAAGAAGAAGAAGAAGGAGGAATTATATTTGGGGAGGGGGGGGAGATGTAGAGAATCAACTTAACTTACAAGCAAAGATTATCAAAACAGATGTGAAATATTTCCATTTCAACATGTAAATGCTGAAATCCAACTGTCAGTTTAATCTACATAAAATACAACAATACAGGCATTTGATTTTTTTCGAGTAATCTGATTTATTTTCAGTGTGTATATTCAAATTCCAACTTTGATGGTATCAGTGTGAAAATTAGTAAAATTGTAGACAGAACCAGGTAAGGCCATAAGATTAAAATTACAAAGGATAATTTCTATATAAGTCCAAACAGATATACTTTCTGCTTATATCAAATTAATCAACACAGTGATCCCAAAAATATCTTGGACCAATATCCAGAGAATGAAAAGAAGGAAGGTCTGTGAGCCTGCACATGCAGTGTATGTAACCCTCTCAATTGTAACGCATGTTTTCTGAAGACCTCTGGAACTTTGGGACACATCACTAAAACAAGGGATAAACAATCTCATTTTATTTCTATACAATTTTATAATCTAAATATTCACTGCTGCGGTACAATGATGCATCACATGTTAGGAAATCATAGCATGCTATAAATACCACAGTGAAAAATACTTTATGAAATCAAACCAGTACAAATAAGCAGAATCAGAACAATACAGAACCTGTTAAAAAAAAAAAAAAGTCCTATCAATAAGTTCACTAAAGTATGAAAGTTACAAAAAATACAAAAGTTTTATAGAAATATTAACTTATTTTGGTACAGACAATGTGAGATGATCAAATCTGTGATAACCACCAGTGATTTTCATTTTCCTTGAACCAAAAGAAAACTTTACTATGTTAAATGACATTGAGAAATATGAGTTTTCAAATATTATAAGTTACCTTTTAATTTCTAAAAAGCAAAATAGGTGAGATGTTTCTCACCAACTTCTGTTAAAAAGAGGTCAAGCACGTGCAAACAGGCATGTGTTAATTTATTCTTCTCTACTAGACTTCATTTGGAGCCATGGGATTGGCTAAATCAACCCAATCCCTCCCCCTTCCCACCAAACACACACAGGCACACACACACACACACACGCATGCAGTGAACAGACTAACTCCGGGTGAGGGAAAACCCTCAGAGGCAAAGAGATGAGAAAGAAAAACAGACATATGGACAAAAGAGAGAAGGAAGGAAAAGCAAAGAGATGGTGTGGGATGAAAACCAGACAGAAAGAAAAGGAACCAACAGGAAGGGAGGGGTGAGAGAGAAAGAGACTTAAGAATTAGATAGGGAGGAGCGAAACGGAAAGAAGCAGAGAAGAGTCAGTAGGGAAAGCGAAGGAAAAAGAAAAGGGAGGTTGAAGAAAAAAAGGGATGGCTAGGGGAGAGAGGAGGAATTGGAGCCCCACGACAGAACAGAGGATCAGGCAGCTGGCCGGAGATGCTAATTCAGCGCTTTAACAAATCAATGCCACTTGAAAAGTACAATGCGAGCCTTCACTGGGTAGATGTCAGGGGACTGAGAAAATGCATTCTCAAGTATTTCACATTAAGAGGGAATAATGTGTTAATTTATAACTCTTCACCCTATACACTTGGATTATCTATCTGTGTCAGCGATTTGACTTCTTAAATTTATCAAAAACGCACGCAAAGGGAGGCAGCTTCAGCTTCGCCACTGGGAAATGGAGGTTTAGGGAAAGCCTGTCAGCCTGTCCTACGTAGAGCTGCTGTTCTTTTTGCTTTCTTCTTTGGACTGAAGTACTGGTGGGGGTGGCTGGGATGAGTGAGTGACTGAAGGGAAGATCAAGGGAGGAGGGGAACTCCTGGTCCAGTTACTAAAGCAACCAAAGAAAAGGCTCTCTTAGCCTGTGGTTGATTGCATTAGGTACCATCCGTCAAAAGTGACACAGAAGAGAAGGAATAACTTGAATCAGCAACCCGAGCTGCCATCATCAGAATTTACTTTATGGAAACTTACTTAAGTCTCTCAGCACACCCAGCGGAAGAGAAGCTGCTGACAATTGGATTTTAATTAAACAGTTCTCTCACAATGCCACCAGAGTTCCATAGACAGAGCTTATCAAAATAGGAAGGGAAGGGAGAGCTACGCTTATTTTGTTTGGTTAGTTTTGAGACTGGGAGGGGAGATATCAAAGAACTGATATTCCATCCCGGCATTCAGGAGCCTAATTAGAGGAACTATTTCTTTCTTAAGAAAAACCTATTTTACTAAACATCAAATTCTTGCGATTATTTCCTAATTATTCCTTAACAAAAATTTAGTTAACTTTTAATATAATGATAGCACAGTTTCTAACCTGAGAGGTAAAGAGGCAGAGAAAGACAATAGCAATTTTTGTTGCCAAAATTAAAGCATTATCAGACTTAAGTTTTCAAGGTATAAGCATTGTCAATACACAAAGGCAAGCGTGTTAAATTTTTGGAATAAATAGAAGAAAATTCCACGAGAGTATTTTAATTAAGATCACGTCTTCAAAGACATGAAGGGGAAAAGTGGTTCCTCATATAAATGAAAAAAATGACCAGATTGCAAGTGACTATTCTAAGTTTAACTTTTAAGATTGCTTAGGCTACACACAGCAGTATTTTAAACTGTGGGGGCATTTTTATTTGCTACTTGTACAACTGCAACAGAAACAGACATTCTCTTATTTTCAGGACATTCATATGTAAATGAATGCTGATGAATGGAAATGAGATGCTATACATGATGGGCAACCTTCAAAATTTAGTTGTTGTTTTTTTTTTTGTTTTTTTTTGTTTTTTTTTTTTTTTAAAAGGCAAAGTTACTTCACTCACTGAAGCTTGAATGTCTTCCCTCCTACAACTGGGCATAAAAAGAAATGAACAACAGTGATGGACCTTCCACCAGTTTCTACTGACTAAATAGAACCGTACAGAGATACTCATGACAGAAAACAAACACTCTTTCAATCTTACGTTTTGCATCTTTCCATGACATGGTATTATACAGGGTCAATTTTTTATATAAATATTTGATTAGAAACTGAAATTATAATAGCTAGAAATTTTAAAGCTGCACTGACCCAAAGGGCCAAAATATTCAAAATAGTACTATTATTTAATGAATGTTTTATTTCTTTAAAAGGAGATAATTCAAAAGGAATCTCCTGGTTCATGACCATAGAGTATACTATTTTCCATTTTCATAAAATCTTAGGAGACAGAACATATATTCTGGGCAGTGTGTTTGCAGTGGGGATCATATATATGTAAGCTTTTCAAAGGTTTCTATTTATGCCCTCAGAGTAGAATTTGTCCTATCCCCAGTTTTTGCATGAATTACCATTCCTGTCTGTCCCATCCCAGCTACCCCCACATAAACTATCTATTCTTATCATTATGGTACCATTAATCCCATTCTCCCCTCCCCCTCCCCACTCACCTAAGGGGTTAAAAGACTTCAGTACATTTGTGACTTGTCAGTGACATATAATACCCAGGTCCTTCATGCAATCAACTTTTACTTGACATGTATTTGCTCATCACAGGACCCGCATTACTACTGGGAAAATGAAGAAAAACCTAAATTAACACTTGACATTCAATATGGTCAAGTCCTTAATTGGCTGGGCTTCCTGAGAAAGCAATTTTCTATTCCCCAAACTGTTCGCGTGTCATGTGTGGAGTGCAGCTCTTGGCCATCACTGCTGTCCCTCGCGCGCTCTAATGAGAGCAGATGAATTAGTGCTACGTGACACGATTTGAGCAGGGCTTCCTCCTCCTCCCCTCCCCCCAATCTTTCTCCTATACCAGTGACAGCTGTGTGGCAAGGGGAAGAAAGAAAGAGAAATGCAAGAGCAAAGAATCCTGTAAAGGATGATCATTTTTTTAAATGAACCTTAAATGTCTTGTTGAAACTCCAGAACAACAGGGTCATTTAATTGTGGAGGTGGAGAAGGGGGCTGTTACCAAGATCAGGGGAATTATCTGGCTATGGTTGATTTGGGTTGTATTAACTTCCAGCATGTTTCTTCCATTCCTGGCTAGTTGCAGTATTAGATTGCACTGGTCTAATTAAAATGGAATTTACATCTACTTAAAAAGTTTTTTAAAGGTCTGGAGAATGGGTCAACTAGAAAAAAAATGAACAGCATGAAATGATTATTATTCTAAGATAAATATACCTCTAAGCTAAAGTCCCTGCAACAAATATTTAGATCATGAAGAACCTATGATACAAAACTCTATCACTATATTTTTTCAAATATTGTTCAGTGCCTGAACTTAATGCTAACCATTCTATTTTAACACATTAAAGTTCCCTTTGATTGTTAATTACTGCAACAAAAAACTTTTTTTTTTACTGACTTCAGAAATTTATTATTTTTATCATTGACTTCACTCTATTATTTTGGAAAGAGAGGAATATATTCTAGTTTACATGTTCCCATCTAGCTCAATAAGAAACAATTTGAATACATGCATGAAAGGAAGACAGGACAGAATCTGCTCTATTCAAAAACACTAAAAGGTAAATTAAAGGGATTTCCTTGAGTCCTCACTTACTCATTTTGAGACCAAAGAAGTACTAATTTTAAATGCCTAAATTGCTTACCCCATCTGATTAGGACAAAACAGAACTAGGGGAAAGAAGAACATGTGGCAAAACAAACATTTAGGAAAGTAATTAGTACAGAATACATGCATAAGTGAAAATAATTAGCAAAAAGTCACAAACACCTTAGCACTCTGGATCTTTATTCAATTTTTATTTAGGTGACAGCCATGACAAAAATACTACCTGTATACTAGAAATTATATAGAGAGTATACTGGTGCCACAATACTAGTTTAAGTATGAAAAGTATAAAACTATTTCAAGTATAGTTTCCTTGCCTCAAGTAAGTAGCATGATCGCTTATTAATTGTTCCTCTATAATTCTGAATATAATTTAAGCAGTATTTAAACAGATTGTGAAGGAGATCTGAAGATAAGAAGAGATGGTGACACCCACTTTTGCACTATGTATAAAGTTATAACCAGAAGCCAAAAATTCTATTTCCACATTTCGTATTTGTGGGAAATGATGTGAAAGGGAATGAAGCTATATAAGGGCTTTTTTGGGTATTTTAAAGTATAATTTCAGTAACAGAAGGCAAACTAAATAAGAAAACTTTTGAACACCTTCAATTTTCAAACTTTTTGGAATATTTTTAGTTTCATACAAAAGGGAAACTCTAAAAGATAAGTGTAATTTCAGAAGTATTTTCACAGAAGCAAAACAACAGACACATACTGTGTGCAGATTATCCCTTTTGTGACCAAAGCACTGATGCTTCTAAGTGTTATTCAGACCCTTTTGAAAATACACTTGAGACAGGTTGTGTATGGATATTTTATCAGGTGTTTAAAAGAAATAGATAATTTGGTATTCTGGAAAAGTAGCTCAGCCTAATACATCCAGTTAACTGCTACAATAGCATTATCATCACTGAGCAACAAAGGGCAGTGTATCCTGACAATAGCTTTATGGTGACCTTTGCAATGCTGACTAGTCCGTCAAATTCCATCTGAGATGCAAGGCATAGACAGGGATGGTTCATTAACTGAGGTAGGAACTAAAGACCAGGAAACTCCAAAAGAGGGGTAGGTTCACATTCAGGAAACAGAGAATTCCTTTCCCTAACAGAAGCAGTATACAATGAGATCAGGCTCAACAGTCCAAAAGTCTTCCCCAAATTATTGGCCTCCCATGCTGAGAAACTCCCAAATATTAGGAGAGCATTAGGAATTTTACATGTTCTTTTTTCCCCCCATAGCTACATTTTAAGGATTGCAATGAAAACCCAATTGGGAATGGGTAAAATGGGATCAATTTCTTGAGATCCAGGAATAAAGCTGCAAAAGGATGTTGACATAGTCACAAGACTTCAAAACAAACTGTGACCAGTGCTACTTTTATTTGGAGATAGTTTCCGACCATTGCCAACAGGACGGATCTACAGAATTCAAGAGGGTAAAAACAGTGGGTCAGAAAAATGACTCTGTACTGAACTAGGAAATGTCTTCAAGGATCACCTGTAGAAAATCAGTCTATGAAAAGGTACTTTTTGATTCAAGAAAGTTAACTATGACTATGGCAAAGTGACATGCTTAAACTTGATATTCTGTTAGGGATGAGCAGGCTTTGAAGCTCATAATAAACCTGAAATGGTTCTGTGGAATGTTAAGGCTTAATGTAGATGGTTGGTGCCACTATCATGCTTCCACAAAAGTATGTCAACTTGGAAATAACTGACTTAACAGCTCCAGGGTATTTCAAATGGAAGCCTTGCTCCTCCCCAACCCACCCCCAACCCCCACCCGCCTTTTATTAATAATTTTACTTTGAACCATAAGAAGAAGCTGCATTAAGTTTCTGATCTGGTTAGCACAGCTAAAATTAAAATACTTATTCCAGTTTAGAAAGGCATAATGCTCGCCACCCACTTAGTCCACATTACTTCACATTACACCATTCTCAAAAAGTATAAACATAGCAGGGAGAGATATGACTGCTTTAAAATAGCCTGGCACATGGAAGAATAAAACTATCTATCAAACAGAAGGCTCATATGTTATTTTACAAAAATTAATAACATCTAAAAGGGTATATTCTTTCATCCTCCATTCTTCACCATACCTTTGACTTCAGTGCTTCCCTCCCTTGTATTGAAGATAGTTTATCTAATTCCCAGTTGACAGGTTTTTGAAAGTGTTAAGTCACAGCTGTGTTGATGCTGAACTTCTTGAACATGGCACATCAACGACATTCTGACACACTTACAAATGCTTCGTTACAAGATGCACCAGCACTTGATTTGAAATACCTGACTTACTATAACACAAACTGTTAATCTCTGGTCTTTTCTCCAGTTCAGTTCTTCCCTACAGTTTTGGAAGCAAACCAACAGCTTGCTCTGTTTACAACAGAGATGGCTCCCTTCTGATTGGCTCCTGATGCTGTTCAGTGATGCTGTCCATCAAGACCCTAGAAAGAACCTAGGCACACCTAGGCCCCATTTGCAGATCATTTTAACAAGATGTTCTTGTTTCCTGTTCCCAGGAAAATCAATAACAAGATGACCTTCAATTTGAAATTCAAACCAATTAATTACCTGTTCTGTTGAAAATGTTGGTATCTGATTTGCCTGGAGAATTTTAATTATGAATAGATTATTTCTTTTAAAGAGCCCCTTCAAAAAATATAGACAGCCATTGAAAATCTCATCTTATACAACATAAATAATGTTTTCTTGAAGCAAGTGTAAAATATTGGCCTTGCACGAATTAGTATGGGGAAGTTTTCCCTTTGTGGTCCATCTCTTCCTTGTGACATCATCATCAATTGCCTGGTAAATGACAGCAATCCCACAAAGATTCAGGGCCAAGAATCCAGTGCTTAAAGGTGAAATGAAAAGCTTTTTATAGTTGAATTCAGCTTTTCATCTACATCAATTACTGATAAATCATGAGATTCTTTTCAGAATTTAGAAATCTTTTCCTTCTCTATAATGGTGAAATTCTTACATTTCTACCTTTATTTAAATGATTTGACTATTTTCGCTTTGATCACCACACTTGATTTTTCTTTAGATATGGGTCACAAGGAGAAAAGCTATACATCAAAACTATCAGCACCAGAAAGATATTTACTAAACATTTTTTCTAATTGTAGGGGAAAAAAATGAAGAATTTGGTTCATCCCAGTGGGGAATTCCCAAGATGAATGATCACATGCAATGAAACTATTATCTTCATCCATTAAAATATTATCTGAAACAGAGGTTTCTATCTGGCAGCCAGAGGCTGAATATAGCCTGCAGATGAGTTTTGTTTGGACCACACAGTTTTAAAAATATTTGAATAGGTTGCCAAGATTTCAAAATCAGGAGATTTCACATTAAAATCTGGATTTCTGGCTTCTCATTAAAAAGAAGAAGAAGAAGAGGATCTGGCAACACTGGGCCTGCATTCCCACCTGGTGACAACTGGCTGGAGCTAAAGGAGCAGCTACCTCACTGCAGCTGAGACATGAGCTTTCTGGTCCACCACAGTTCCCACCAGGTTTACTCCACTCATTTAATTTTTGTTACCTCCACATGGCCCTTTTAGGCAACTCCTGATTTTTTTTTTTTTTTATTTCAGAATATTACGGGGGTACAGACATTTTGATTACATATAATGTCAGGGCTACAAGCATTCCCTTCCCCCATATAGTGCGCTCTGCATCCATTAGTTGTGAGTTTACCCACCCCAGCAACTCCTGATCTTTAAAAAGAGTCATACGATTCCAAAGAGAGTTTGCAGAGTTTGTGGAAGGAAAAAAAGATGGTGTTTTAAGAACAGAGATTTAAAAATACACATTTCATGAGTTTACACAATGTAAGTCAGTGAGTAACAAATTTTATTTCAAAATGTAATTGTTCAATAAAATGTAAGTGCAAAATAAAGGAAACTAATTTTCATAATTTTTTTTTAAATAGTAAATCCAGAACTGATGACCTACCCTTATACAGTGGTTCAACACTGGTTTTCAATCAGCTACATTCTCCTTTGTAGCCCATAAAAGACACTCATGTGAAGCTATTACTCAGTTTTTGTTCCTTCACATGTTAACACTTCTGCACTTCCTTTCTAGAGGTATCATGTACTTAAGTGAAAACGGACCCTAATATGAAAATAGGATATGTCTTCAAGGAAAATTTTAAAAGTCAACATTTAAGATGCATGAATATTATCATAGTAAATATTCATCTTTACTGACTCCACATGTATGCCACCATCTGACATTTATACTTACATTAAATAGACATTATTATGGGTTCAAATGACCCAAAAAGTTATGGCATATTTCTTTAAAAATGATTATTACCTAAAAGCGGATGTCTACGACAAAGTCACCATGTATTTCCATTTGCTTTTTTCCTTAACTGAAAGCAAATGCAAGGAGAAAATATTTATATTTCATTATTTCCAATCAACCACAGCAACACAGCATTTCTACCTATTAGTGGATTTTAACAAATTAAAAATAACCCTATTATAGCAGAGGGAAGAAAGTACCTTTTCATTTCGCCCAACTATATTAAAAACAAGCTAGCTCTGATGTATTACCCCAGTGAAGAAATGCTTAGCTATCATGCAAATTGTATTAAGTGGGCTACGACCAGTCATATACCAACTAATTAGAGTAAAATTTTGATCAACTATAGTGTTTTTAAATTATGTTTCATCGTTGAACCACATGCTTGAAAGATTATTTTTTTAATTAGGTGTTTCCTTCCTAAAGGAAACATTTTTTCTTTCCCTTTTTTACCTAAAGTAATCCTTGAACATATGCCAAATTTACTTCACAATCGGATTTTAATCCTCAAATTCTCTTGATTCTTAACAACTTGAACAACTTTAAGTAAACAGTTCACAAAATCATAATGATCATACTGCATTCCTTCACTCCTAGTTGAATAGGAAAAGAGAAAATACCATAACTATGAGCTCCATAAATGTAGTCTTAGGCCTTATACCTAAATGACAGTATGATATATTCCTTATGGGATATATTGTTCCTTAATTTCCATTATGTTTAAAATTTGACCAATTAGAAACAGACACCTGGAACTCAGGTATTAATTTACCTCTCCCCACCCCTTTCACACTTTTTTCGAACCCTTTCTTAAGATACTTCTTTAAAGAGATGATCTTATAATGATAGTCTGCATATGAAGGGCCTGGAACCAATGTTCATATTATTTTCTTTAAAATGTCTTACTGTAATCTAAGACTAAACTTTTTTTTTTTTTTTTTTTTTTTTTTTGAGACAGAGTCTCACTCTCTTGCCTGGGGCGAGTGCCATGGCGTCAGCCTAGCTCACAGCAACCTCAAACTCCTGGGCTTGAGCAATGCTACTGTCTCAGCCTCCCGAGTAGCTGGGACTACATGCGCCACCATACCCGGCTAATTTTTTCTATATATATTTTTAGCCGTCCAATTCATTTCTTTCTATTTTTTGTAGAGACGGGGTCTCGCTCTTGCTCAGGCTGGTCTTGAACTCCTGAGCTCAGAACAATCCGCCCACCTCGGCCTCCCAGAGTGCTAGGATTACAGGCATGAGCCACCGCGCCCGGCACCTTATTTTCTTTTTTAAGTGTGTGGCTTTGGAATAAAAACTAAAACCTCTCGAATAATTACTTAGTAAAATGGTAAAAAAAAAAAAAATTGTAACAAGAATTCTAGGAAAAGTACACTTCATTACATTCATGTTGATTTACCTTCTGTACCATGTAAGAAAGGGAATTCTATGAAAAAACACAGTCCATTCCCTCCCCTGATGACCAAAGCTTTCAGCTAGTCTGCTCAGGTTCACATCATGGCAGCTAGCTGCAAATATGTAAAGCAGTTCTAGAAGCCTCTCAATTTTGTTATTTTTGTTTGTACTTTATCGTTTTAAGATGAAAAATGAAGCATGACATAATGAATGTTTAATTTTATTTAATCTGTGTTCTATGGGGAGAAAGATATTGCTTTCACTTAACTCCTTTCTATTAATCACTGATTTCTACAAAAGGATATCTCAAAGTAGGCTCATTTCAGCATTCTGCATTTGTCTTTTAAAAAAAAATCAAAAGCACAAGACTACTGGCACATACAGGACCAGTGGATTACCAGCATACTCAGGAGCCAGGCGGCAGTAGGTTTATTAAGAAATTATTTAAAATAACTATTTACACAAGTTAAAACAACCCACTTCTCACTATTACTAAAAGGGTGTTTTCAATATAATGAACATCCAAGCTTTTCTGGTCGTGAGAAAACCTGGAATATATTACACAAGCATGAATGTGGCCCGGGATGCAGGATATGGGATGTGCTTCCTATCAACAGATTAACACTTCATTTTCATTACTCTAATCTCACCACAGGCTGTGAACACTCTCTTTTTCTTATTTGAACAACAATGGTGCATGAAAAACCAAGCTGACAGGCAGGCGGGGTTCATTAAATGCACACAGCCTTTATTCCCATAACACATCTCACCTGTATGAAGCCAGTTTTCTGGCTTCCTGGCTGGCTACTGGAACAAGCTCTCCCAGATGTTGGACTTCAAATTCTTCCTATCCCTTCCTACTTACTTTATAATAAATGTCAAAAATAAAGTAAAAATGGAAAAATTCTTCTCCACAATGAACTCTGTTTAGTAGATAACAGGACTGGAAACATATTTTAAGATGTATTCAGTCCCATGATTATTTCCCAAAGTTGTCCATGAAAAACAAAGGAAAGTGGCTAGGAGGGAAATGATGAGACAGTTAAAGTTTGAGTCAGAGAGTCTCATCTTGGTATGTCTATCCCAGCTTAATTCTAACTTATTTGAAGAAAACTGTAGTTTTCCACTTGTTGAAAATGGCAATTCACAAAATAAGAAACAATCACGCTATTTCCCCACGAATGACACTGAGCTTCACCAAAAAGCTAGGCTCGGGGAGCAAACAGCCAACCAGTGTGAGAGGCATCATTACAATGAGATTCCTAGGATGGGGTATGGGTATGCCTCTTTGAGGTAAGCCATCCATACACTCATTGTATCTGAGGCAGCCATTAGCAAATCCATAACATAACTAGAAATAAGTCATTTAATTGTCATCAACCAACGGAGCAGGTATATACTTTCTGTGTGTCTAGTACCACATATAAATGCATTACCATGTGGCAATATGGCATTTTTAATATTTTCCATAGCAAGACAGTAAGTCTTTCCACAAAGCCTAGAGCAGGACTTTGGTTTTGGTTCTTTCTGGTACTCTAATATTTATACCTAAAAAAGAAAGAATAAAAGAAAAGCAAGATTAGATAAAACAGCAGACAGCCTAGCTGACTCCAAGTTAGGTTTGGACATAGGTCAACAAAGAGGATGTTTGCAGGCATTCTCACTCAGGGGACACTCTCATGATTATGCTTGGTGTATCATTACTCCCCATATCTTGCAGGTAGCATCCCTACCATGTCCACTGCCCTCCAGTGCTGGCAGAGGGCACCATGGTAGACGGCTTTCTTCACCTATGCCTGATTAGGCCATTAGGTACCCCAAATAGCCACCTTAATGATTTAAGTCAATGAAATCTTTCTTGATTTAAATTTTAATGGAAGGGAAGAAAAACATTATTAAAACCCTGCTAACGGAGGTTCTCCTTTTAATGTCAGTTTTGTTGTTAAGCCAGCTGAAGGTAATTATTTTTTATCATGTAAAATATGCAATATTCTAAAATTTTTCCTTTCAGATGCCCAATTCAGGCACTCTAATCATCAAATGTGAATTCTGAAGAATTGTCTAGAGAACCAATACCCACTAAAACATACCTTAATAAATTTGAAAAATCCATGGCAGTCACACAAAAGCACAGCAGGTATAATACTGGAAGCTATGTCTTTCCCATATAGAGGTTTTTTTTAATCTTGTCAGTTTTAACAATCTCTATGCCTTGTGAGACAATGAGTTAAAATTTATGAAATACAAAACAGTAGCGAATGCTCTTTATGTGCTGTGTATACTGCAAGCTTTAAATTTTAATTTCATCATACCACCCATTAATATTGGCCCTGCTATCATTTCCATTTCTTTTTTAAATGTTTCAGTTAACTCTTATTAGCTGCAGTTTGTCTCAAACAGTCATACCTTCAACCTATTGCACTGCCCTTTATATCTTTTCCTCCTTCTAAGGAAATGCTCTCATGTAGATATAAGTATAACTGCAAAAATGATAAATCCAAGAATTACTTTAAAAAAAAAAAAAGAGGTAAAAAATGAAAGCAAAAATCTCTTTTCAGCCAAGTATTTTCTTACAGATCAAACTGAGCTGCCTTTCAGCACCTCTGAATGATAAGCAGGGGCCCCTGGTTACACGTTTTTATCACGTCCTTCCTTAAAGAACCCTTCTATGACAAACTCGGGGCAGTCCTGTCAGCACTCACAGAGAACCACACCTGGGGGTGGCATCTCTTTCCCATACCTCTACCAGAATGATATGCTGGCAAAAGGGTGCTTTATTCAATTACTGTTAACATTTCAGGTGCACTTCAATTCCTTTTTATTAGGGCAACAAGAGCCAGTGAAAGTAAGGAGGAATTCAGAATAAGAGAGATGAGGGGAAAGGGAGAATAAAGTGAGAAAGAAATCAGGTCTCTAAGAAAGGAAATAGGAAGAAAGAACCGGCTAACCTTGTATTTAGGTCATTAAGTAAATTTCTGCCAACCAAATAGGACTGAGATTTATAAACCAACCCTCCTCAACAACACAGAAACCCTAAAGACAGTAGCAAAATAACATTACAGTTCAAACGTACTGAGTAAATAAGATGTCAGATATGCTCAAGAGAATCAGTTGTTTCAATGAGTGACTTCCTACTGTTCAAGATTATTTTCGTTTTCTTTATAGAGAGAAATGAAAAACTGATGGGCTTAATTAAAGAAAAACAAAAGGATATTATTTTGCTGTTAAAGGATCAATTCTTTTTTTTAATTGGAACGATGATTAATAAGCTGAGAATCTGATTTCTAAACTAGCCGGTTTGAGTAATGCACTGTTTTTCCAAAAGCATTTCCATCAAGGAAAGCTCTGTGAAAGAAGAAAAGATACAGTGATTCCTCTCTTCTCCTGATCTCTGCACTTTGTGGCATGAAATGCTACATACAGCATTTGAACAGAATGACACTGCACACTGTCTTCACCCAAATGAACACAGTCATAAATTTTTCACCTGAGGGTTTGAATGTACACTGTGAAATTTGCAAGGCTTCCTACAGGGAATGTACAAATTAAAAAAGAATCAATACTTTTATTTTTCCTAGTCTCTAAACTTTCTTTTAAACCTGGGGAGGGAGATGGCAGTACAGGTCATGCTCTATGAAGAAATGTGGTTACCCTAGTGATGTCACAGCCTCAGGCATAATTTTTGGGATGTCATCTGCACATACTAAAACTTCTTACAGCTTGAATTGCTCAGAATTGTTTTTTTTAATTTTTCCTATATGTTTATTAGTTTTTCTCAAAAAAAATTCCTGTTACACAATATTTTGCTTATATGTTAGGATATAAAGGCTGTTATTCCTGAATTATGTCTCTTTTCCTTTATTTCTCTAAAGCCAAAAAATAGATGTCAAAGTTCCTTGAAAGGGTCTTTGACTCCCTTCCTCCCTGCTCTCCCCTGTCCTTCAGGAGATGAGGATCACCTAGCAAAATGTGGGAGCCAGCTGCTTTTCTGGAAATAAAAATGGCAACAGCTTTGCAGACAGGGGCAAAATCAATCATTTCCTAGGACCCCCAAACAATCTGACCAAGGCCTAGAGAAGCGTGTTCATTGAGCGGCACCACAAACATACCACAAAAACATATCACCAAAGGTACAAGAGGATTTTCACATGGTGAAGAATTCTTTCTATGCACATAAGAAACCAGGATCCAAACCTCACGTGAAGGGAAATCTTGGAACCATTATATTCTATGTTCCTTCAACAATAACAAGCAAGGAGTCCCAGAGAAAATTTCTCTCACTGAAAACGTCAGCCCACGATTCACTCTTGTTTTCCCTACTACTACAAAGTTCTCTTAACAGTATTCTGCGGTGGAAAAGGAATTAATTCCTAGATCAATTCAAACACTATGGTTCACACTATGGACACAAGGTAAAAGAAAATTCCAATTTTTTTTCCTCTTTCCTTTTGATATATGTTTTAATCTAGAGTGCCAAGTTCACAAAATACCTCTTGGCTGTACAGAATCATTAGCTATTCACGTTTACAAGGAAAATCCTCTCAAAAGCTTTGTGGATAGATGAGGGCAGATGCCCAATGTAACTTTCTTTAAATGAGTGTGTGTCATGCATATAAGGTAGAGAGAGAGAAGCAATAGGACTTTTGTTTTTCATTGAAGAGGATGACGCCAGCTTACTATCTGTAACGCACTGTTCCTTTGGAATCAGCTCCCTGTGTCACAACGACCTGGCAAACTTGAATGCTTTCACTATCACTGGAGTCCTTGCAATCCTGCCTTGGCTGTGACCCATTCACTTTTGCCCCGACTTCTCAGAGCTGCCTTACTCAGCATCTAATTAGTTAGGGAGGATTTGCCGAGGCTCTTAACCCTGACACAGGAGTGGGAGGATGTGCTGCTGTGGTAGCCCAAATCTGTCCTGTCACTGCATTAATCAGATTTCCATAAAGCTATGCATGAATAATTGGATTTATCAGTGAAAGCGAAGATACACTCATAAATATAATTATAAAAAACACCTACAATTATAGATAAAATATCTGCACCTTTAGGGATTTATTTTTCAACTGCCCTTACTTGACTCACCTTAGCAAAAGGCTTTACAAATTATACAAATACAATGGACCTGTTTGCAGAATACAGAAAGGTGAGAAAACTAAATAATTTCAAAATGATCACCTACTATGTTCAAATTCATTTAAATGAATCATGTTGAAAATGAACTTGAAATTTGTATATAGATTTTTAACACATACCACATACACATCTAGAATATGTTTGTGCATGCTTTATTTGCATCAACATTTACATGTACATAGAATACTTTCTATATAAACTACTACTTTCCCATTGCATTACAAATTAGACATTACCTGTTAAGTGAAGTCTGCATGTTATCCACAGACCTTCAAAGTATAGGCCAAAACACAAGCATCTGTCTCTGTGCTACGATTTGTACTTTAACAAATTCCCAAATATTCCTACTTTAGTGTTATATTATCAGAAAGGATGTTAAGAATTATATTTGAATATATGTCTATTGTTGAAACTTCAAAATAAAACATGTTATCACTCAAAGTACAGGGAGCCCTAAATTGGATGTAATAGCCTAGTAATTCAACAGGCTAAAATTGCATATCTCTTAATATATTTATTTCAGCCTCAAGACCATAAGTTTAGTTAATTTAATCTTTTTTAGTAAGACATGATTACCAAAACATGCTAATTATAAGGAGGGGAGTAAAGAGGGAGAAGAGAAAAGCACAGACAGAAAACTAGAGATGGGTAATGCCTGGCAATGAAAGTCATTTTCAAAGACCATTAACTATCAACTGCTTTACTCAGAGCTTTGATTAAATAAGAATACACATCCTATGTTAAAAGGGATGTCTATCTGAGTGAGACAGGGTTTAGAATAAAAATGTGTGGTATGAATTATAAAGAAAAACCAAACCATAATATACAATTAGGTATCTAATTCATAAGAAATACTGTATATGTGCCTTTTAAATTGTTAGTGAATATTCAAATTATTTGGGGGGGAGAAGTCAGACAAAACCATTCCCATTTTAAAATATAGACTCCACAAACTGACACTGTTTGCCTGTATGAACATAAAGAACTAAAAGACTTCTCAAACAAAATTCATATAGAGCAGACATTTAAATGGATTCCAGCAATATTATTATATATTTCTTATAATATATTTTATTTATCATTTCTCTGAAAGGTGCAAGATTTTCATATTAGTAAGAAAGTTTGCTTTACTCTGTCATATCTCTGGTGAGCAGATGCTCTGGTATTAACGTAAATCATTGATTTAATTTTTAGCTTTCTTGGTTTGCCCCTCACCTATCTAGGAAATGATTTCTCTGGTGATAACTAACACATCATGCTAATGAAAGAATCTAATGCACAATAGAAAAATGTCACTACTAATAATATTTGCATGAAGTTAAATAAAGCAACTGTAAGAGAATGTCAGACAGTTGTTCCTTAATAAGACACAGTTTCACAATGAAATTATGTTGTTAATTTTGTTACATCATTGGGTGAATCCTAAATTACTACATAATGATGCAGAGAGTCATTTATAATTCTAACTTAGTATTTCACTCGTCTGAAAAGAGACCTTATTAAGGGGTCTACATTTTATTTGAAACCTCACCCATAATAAAAAGGTAAATGCCTCCAGTAATGTGTGAAATGTGGGTGATAGCCATTTACCTATATGGTTTCATTTCTGGAAAGATTTTAAAATAGCTTAGACTATTCCATCCCTTGAGGTAGCTATAATAATTTTATTCATTGTTCTCTCAAAATGCACAAAATAATTATAAAAATAGAAAAATCACCTTTTAAAATGTGATTTAAAAGAAAACTTCCAAAAGCAGGCCTTAATTCTTGCTTTTAACAATAATACCTAATGAGACTAAAATAGGCAAAATAAGGCTCATTCTCCATCTGTCACTGATAAAACTCACCCAAAGAAGGACTCTCTTTACAAAAGTCAAGAGTCACACCCTTTAAGGTTCTCAAAATATAAGTCTATATACAAAGAAATGATCCCTTTTTAGAAAAATCATACTTCAATATGGGGTGGGGGAGAGGCAGGAAAATGCAGTCAAATAGTCTTATCTCAAACTTTAGGGGAACATATTTATTCTCACTAAATCTAAATTTGCTTTGGATTGTGGTATCTTTTTCTTAGTATTAGACAGAATGAACGATTTACGTTTAAGCAGATCCAACTTTGCTCATATGAAACAACAGATGAAGATTTTTATATCCCTACTTCGTAGTTTACCTATAGAAGACATAAAACTAGATTATTAAATTTCAGTATTCATGAGACATTTCCCACAAGTTTTTCTATAGTTAAATACCCGTGGGTGAATTCTCTATAACTCAGTTTTGAAATCTTTTCTAGTAGCCCTACTAGTCAGTCTTTTTTAATGGCTAAAGAAATTATCAGAGAAATATTAGTTTTTATATTATTTAAGAAACTTTGAAAGAAAAATGTTCCCAATTAACTTTACTCATTTCATGAACTGAGTAATTTTACTTAGAAGTCAAAATAATCATAATCTAAAAGAACCACTTTATGCCTTAGAAATGAGATACACAAAATTCTGCATACTTGATTAAACTAGACAAACTTTTACCTGTAACAAAAGCTGCCTTAATGTGTATATTGAAACTAATATCCCTTGAAACTGTTGGCTTCAAGGGATATCGGAGGTATCATTTCAAGAAGTATCTCCCTGCCTCTCTCTTTCACACGCGCGCGCACACACGCACACACACACACACACGCCCACGCACGCGTGGAATCAGCATTGGTGATGAACTATAGGTAAGGAAAACATATTAAACATGCACAGCACATACTTTTATACACATAGTTTAAACTTAAGTTTACACAATATTTATACAAACTAAAATACCACCTTGAAGAGAAAAAAAAAGTAAGCTCATACCGTCTTTCGCATGCTTTCCAAAAATGCATGGGAAGTAAACATTTAGTGACAGTGACAGAAAAAAGGGGGGTGGGGTAGGGGTGATCGCTAACTACAACAAAACCAAAAAAATAAAGAAAACATATTGTAAAATATAGTTAAATCACAATTTTTTAAAAATTGTTAGTTTTCTCTCTTTGTTGTACTACTGTTTAATAGTATAATTAATATCGTATAGTTTTATATAGCACTCATTAAGCAGAAATTGCTTCTCTAAACTTCTCTTCATATAGACACTGATGTTCACTATCACATACACATGCACGCAGGTACATGCAAAATAGACCTTTATATACCACACAGTTGGATCAAAGACATAATAGCTTAGTTGCACAAGTTTCTCTGAGTGATTTCAAATCATCTTCCTAATTCTGATCCTTCATTTATATTATTTACTTTTATTTGTTTTTAGCTAAAATGTTTTCCATGACTTAGTCTCCTTAGATTCAAATCTACTTGGAAATGGGCTGGTGCCAAAGAAGCAATCTGACACCATCTATGTGGTTCAATAGCCATTTATCAATTGATCATTATCTCTATCTGGTTTTATTAACTCTTTTCTAGCTAGAGGGAGACCTAAACCAATCTTCCCTTCTCTCTCTCTCTCTCTCTCTCTGTCTCTGTCTCTATCTCACACACACACACACACACACACACACACACACACACGACCTCCACTAACTCAAGGAAAACCCTGAAGGTGACATCCAATTTTAAAAGTGTGGCTCAAGTTATTTGGTACTAAGGTTAGTGAAACACACTCTGTTCCAACCACAAGAGAGCCACCCAAGCAAGGTTATGTCACAGAAAAACACCTCTCAAAGCATTCTGCAGTGACAAGGAGCATCTCTGTGTGGAAATGAACTTTTCACTTGCAAGAATGGGAAACTGCACATAAAGAGCTGCTTACTGGGTTTGTGTTGATTGCATTTAAATCCTAGCTTACTGTATCAGCAGTAATCAGGGTCCCTCTACAGGATATGTCAAAATACACCTTATTCAAATTCATTTATCCGATCTAGAACTGTGTGATGAAACTGTTAGCTAAATGCTACAAAACCTTGGCTGTATGTACTATTTTTTGCAAATGTATTTCTAAACTTGTAGCAATTTATAGCCTGGCAAATTGTTTTCTTTCCTTCATTATCAATAACCGTTAAAATCTAACTCAAAGTAATCAATTTTCGTGAACCCTTACAAACAAAACGGTTTTTTAAAAGAAAGGAGCTGCAGTATTTTTTAAATGAGTGCAACAGTATTAATTTCTTAACAACCACCATCAACTTAAAATCCAAGTATATTTCTCAGTACTACTTTCGTGCTGTGTGGATGATAGTATCAAACTAACTCCTGCTTTGTGTGGGTTTGGTGTAGGCTTTTGAAAAGCAAGACGTCTCTAGGAGGGAGGCACCAGGGAACTTCCCTCCCTCAGTTGAGCACAGTCCAAGACGAAAGTTTCTGGGTTGTTTCCCCTTCGCTTCCTTTCACCCTCGCTCCCCCGCAGAGCCGCAGAGCCAGCAATTGTGCAAGAGGAGCCGCACGCAGGGCGCGTATCACCGAGCGCATGGTACGAGCCGCCGGCGCGGTGATTAATTATCAGTTACCGCTGGCCTCGCGCTACCACGTCGGCTTTCCCGACAGAGCCAGCAAGCCGAGCCGCCTCCAGCGCGGCCGGGACGGAGGAGCGGCTCTGGGGAAGATGCCGAGGCTGCGCCCGAGTGAGTGCGCCGGAGGGCGAGCGGGCGGGCGGGCGAGCGAGCGCGCGGGCGGGGAGCGGGCGCGCCAGAGCTGCAGCCCGAGCTGCCAAGGGAGCGCGGGGCGAGCGCGGAGGCGGCCGGGCGGCGTGGAGGCGCGGAGGAGCGGACCGAGGCGGCGCAGCCCGCCGCCCACGCTGACTCCTCCGGCGACCCTCGGCGCTGGCCGCGAAGCCTACACAGCCTCCTCGCTCCCCTCAGGTCTGAAATCAAGCCGCTTCCAGCCACAAGAAGCCAGTCGGGCTGTTGTGAAGGGCCCCTAGATTTTATGACTGTTAGGTTGCAGAATCTACCCTGAGATTGCAGACACTTTGACGAAGTGATTCATATTGATAGAAACATTTGTTGGGTGGTGGCTGTTTTTTGTTTGTTTTTTTTTTTGACAGAAAACAAATAAATTAAGACTTGCCATGACCCAGGCTGCACTGTGAAACTTTGCAACAAATGCCTTTGATTTCCTTTACTTTAGTATCCTTTCCCCTTTTTCTTTTTAGAAGCCCTTAGGGAAACCATGAAGTAATCCTGCACATTCCAATAACAGCTATGACAAAACAGAGCCTAACTATGAAGTGATCACATTTTTAAAAATATTTAGAAAGAAAAATACCAGAAACAAAAGTGCACACAACAATTCAAGTTTAAAAAAAAAAGAAAGAAAGAAAGTAACTTACCTGTTGGGACATTCTGAATAAGAGGTTAGTCTCAGCGTTTTGCCATGTCCCCATGAACCCTGGTTCAGCCGCAGTCGTTCTGGTTCCGAACTGCATGGAGTTGTCAGTACAGCAGTCTCTTAAAGTCAAGTCTCTTGCCCTCTTTGGCTCTCTGTCTCTCTGTGTCTCTCTTTCTCTCACATCCACTTCTGCCTCTTCTGACTGAAAAGTGAAGGTGGATTTTTTGAGCCTCTTGGCAGCCAGTAGCAAGAGTGTAGTGTAGTTAAGAAGCTGGCTGAACTGTGCATTTCATTTGGGAAGGGGGAGATTTGGGGGAGGGAGGGGGTCAGAGCTTCTTTCACACCTTCTGCACAGATATCCCTATCATTTATGCATAGATTGTGACTCCCCAAGCTTGCCTTTGCTCAGTTTAACAGCTGCCTGTCAGGTGTGCAGGAGCACTGGAGACCCAACCATCAGCTTCAAACTCTCAGCCACTGCACGTCATTGGATAGCAGAGCTAGGAGTCAACTGCACTGTTCCACTGTCAGGCACCAAACGACACCCTGCACTCACCCCTCTCCAGATACACAGTGAGATACACACTTACGCACACTCCAAGCAGCACCACAATCACCGTGCACAGGGCGAGAAGAAGCCAGGGCCCTTGCCCGGGAATTTTCCCAACAACGCTTTCTGACAGAACATGCAAGAGCTGACACCAGTCTTTGCTTTAACATTTGTAAAACTGACATACTTAAATATTTTTTTAATTACACTGGAAGAAAATAAAATATTCAGCTGTAAGAGAATGTAAAGTTGGCTCAGTCGTGATCTAAATGTTAGCTCCTAAAAGTCATACAGTATACGCTGGGCTATGTATAACCACATATTAACTCTTAGAGAAAATAATATACATAGAGACATGACCTTATACTCTAAGGGTAAATAAGTAAACCTAGCAGTTTTTATAACATAGAAGATGCACAATAAACATATGTAAATTAAATACATACCATTTAATATCTAATACCTCGGGCTATTAATTACTAAACTGGATGTTAAGTAAAGAGAAACTGAATGGCAAAGGAAAAATGTATACCTTTTCTTAAAGTTCAAAAGTGGAAAAAAAAATCCTTTGTTAAAGTTCCTGGATGAAGCATCCGCAATATCCTTTCAAATCACAAAAAAAGAAAAAGATGAAGAAAAAAAGCTTGTCCCATTTCAGGCAAAAAGTAATGAATATAAAAACTCCATTTTTCATTCAAGATCTCTATTGGAAAATTCTGTAACATTTTCCTGCCTGATGAAATACTGCCTTGATAGCACATTGTGTTTTTAATTAAACCAGTTTTAAAACAAAACATCTATTTATTAGATAGTATTTATCTACCTTATTTATGGAAAAGCAGAACTGAAGAAAATGCACTGTACATAAGCAGCAACTTCAAAATGGAAAGCTAAATTCATGCCATCTCATAAAAGTAGTCAGCAGGAAAAAGCCATCCTTCCTAAACTTAAAATGTAAGGAACATTAATCTTCAACCACCTACAAATATCGAGGACAAATGTACCACTCTCCTTGCTCCTTCTTAACTCAAGAATAACAATAAACCTTACTCTCTGAAACAACAAAAGAAACAGAAAAGAGCTTCAATGGCAGCTCTGTGTCATTAGTGGACAATGAGAAAAGATGAGAAAACGTACACTATGTTGACACAAATGTGCCTTCCCCTCTAGAACCAACATCTCCTGAAAGCTTTTCTGTTAAACTTCCCTCCAGTTCACCACCATTAAGCACAAAAAAGTCTCAAAAGAAGCAAATTCAATATCTGTGAGGAAACAAACAAGAACCCAAAGAATTGTTGCCTTAAAATATATTAAGTCCACCTATGGTCAATAAAAATATTCTTGAGGGGGGAAGGCAGGAAAAGCCCCTATGAGTCAATTGTCAACGGTGACTGTACCTTTACTGCCAGCTATTACCCACTTAAACTCCCTCTAAAATTTGCTAGCCTCTTGATTTCTGAAGTGGCACTCAGTGCCTCAGTCAAGCTGCCTGCTCAGCTTCTGACCTTCCCCACTAATGGCTGTTATTTGTGGGAGGCTTAAGGACACTGTCAATAGCAAGCTGCCTCCTCGTTCCACTCAGGCTCTGTTGTATCGCTTTGCCTGCGTGTTCTCTCTCTCCTCTCTCAGTCTCTCTCGCCTCCTCCTTCCTCCCTCTCCTTCACTCCCTCTTCCTCTTTTTCTAGCCCTCACGTCTTTTTTCTTTCAATCCTGCGGTCCTCTTCTTTCCCAGGTATCCTACCCACACTCTCACACACACACACACACGACACAAAAATCAACTGGCATGCAGCAGCAAGCACCTGCAGTAATAGACTCTTTTATTAAAACTGTTATTCTGCAAGACTTGAAATTCCCCGTAGACCGGGCCATGTCAAAGCCGATATAATTAACTAGAGGCTCAGCAACGGATCAATTACCAGACAAGCAAGTGATAGTGAAATCAATGAAAGATCATCAGCCACATTATCAGTGTTGCAACTCATTAGGGCAAAACTGAGAAATGTGCTCAAAGCGAGCCCAAGCAAGGTGGCATTACAAAACAAAGGGCTAATTTGGAGACCCTGCTGTGAACAATCTGTAACAGAATTAGCCTTTTTTCCCCCTAAACTGCACAGCTCTGTAACTAAATGTGACAGACTGAGAGAAGCAGTTTATTAAGACACCAACCCCAAGTTTATTTAGTTCATAAACTCTCTCCTAGAAAATCAATACAGTCTGTACAGGGTTATTAGGCTGACTAGCTAATACATCCAAATCTGGTCTGCCCAGCCAGCAGTCTTCTGACAAAATGCTACCCAGTATGGGCAAACTGAGCTCTTTCAACTATCAAGGTCTGAGTTTGCTCTAGCTGACATAGGTCTGCAATGAAACTATTACCTACATATTACTGCCACAGCACAAGTCTTAAAAGTACCGGGATATCTTCCTAAGGTTTAAAAAAATTTTTTTCTCAACAAATATATCGTAGGATACTATACCTGCTAAATGGATTTGATTGAACAAAATCTTAACTTGTTTGTGAGACTAGTTTACAAAGACAAGCCTTGTTATAAAAAGAAACAACAATCCAAAGACTTTATAATAAATAAAACAAAAACCTCAAACATACACATACTGTGCTCTGCAGATTTTAAGTTTCTAACACTCATTTTTAAATAAAATTTTTAAAAGACAAATTTGACTTCTCTAGAAATCCCCAAAATACATGATCTAAACTTGCCACTCACCTCCACATGTTAACAACTGCGTGTTGAGCCCTTGAGCTTAGGGAAATTTTCTATCTAGCAAGTGAGACACCTGTATCGTTTTTAAAGACATAGGTACAAAAAATACACCTACGAGACACAAAGATGTCTTTTGAGTGTTTTCATTAGCTACATAGTGTACAGATTATGAAATAACTCTCTGGAATCATTTGTATGAACGTTATTTAAAACTATGGGTATGAGGGCAGGCATCACTTCCACAGTACTCATTTTGCTACTGATCCCCTGTATTTTAGGTTAAAGAATCACAATACTTAAAGGCCATGTGTTGGCTTTCCCAGTGAGACATGGACCATGGAAATTAAGAAGTCCACCAAACTAGGTCTAATGGCACCCAGGTTATTGAGGACATCCTGGGAATGTAAATGCCTTGCCCTTCCCACAACACATAGCAAAAACACATTTACACATAATAAGAAACTCAAAAGCCTTTTACAATGGTAAAATAGGTTGGATATCTGAAGGAAAAGAATACAAAAGCTTTTGAAAGTGATTTGTGATGTTGATGATGTTTTAACATTTAAAATGATCCAAGAGAAGCACTGCACTATTAACACGCCTTTAGTATGCTCTGAGACACTAAATCCTGAACTCAAAAAAAATCTTTTTTTCCCCACAGGACTATAATAAAATCCAATTTATAGATTGCTGTAATTAAACATTTTCCCTGTAACCTTTGAGCTGACACTCTATTAAGCATTTCATAACTCATGTTTTTGAGTAATCTGTAAAAGAGTCAGACATACATATGCTAAACCTATACTATAGATGCCAATGTTTTGGATAGTAATTAAAAGTTGTAATTACAGGAAAATTTTACTTCTTAAAATCTTTTTGCACATAACTGCACACTGTGCATGTACCCTCAATGAGATCCAATTAGTTACAAAGAATTTGCATTTCAGTTAGTGTGGGATAACAAGACTATGGGGAGGCACAATGCAATTCCACCAGCAGAGGAAGAAAGTGTGTTCTTTCTTGTTAGCTCTGTAAGCAATAATTCCCACAACCGACTGTTTAAAATGTTACTGATCTTTTCAATATTTGGGTACTGAGGTGGTTTTAGATTTTTCCCTCCACTTTCCAAAAATGTCACATGTTGGTGCAAAAATCAGCCACAATGAATACCTGAAGAAGCAAGTGAGCAAAGAATTTTGTTCTGCATGTATGTT
Organism: Indri indri; assembly: GCA_004363605.1. Classification (NCBI taxonomy): domain Eukaryota; kingdom Metazoa; phylum Chordata; class Mammalia; order Primates; family Indriidae; genus Indri; species Indri indri. The sequence continues at coordinate 84,102 of RJWJ010001579.1, read as the reverse complement.
TGTGGAGTAGTTTTTGTTGTTTTTTTTTTTTTAGGGGGGATATTGCATACTTTTTCTTCTTAATACTTAATAATTTCATTAAAAGCACATTGTTTTCTTAAAATAAGTTCTGTAACTGGGGGCAGAAAAACCTCATTGAGACAGTTCTATGTAAATATGTACGGTTTTTGTGATAAAGACATACATTTACTGCACTGAGAAAGTACTCATGGATTTTTATTTTTTTCTGGCTGTTTCCAACAATGTAAATCCTAAGCAAATATAAAATAAATGTATAGTTTATGTACACAATTTAACAAGCATCTCCAGGACTTCTGCTGGTTCATAGAACAATACCTGTAATTCCCTGGGTTCAGTTCAGCAACTGTTAACAGATTCTGTAATCTGTAATGACAGTAAACTGGCCTTTGCTCTTTTTTTATTCACTATTCATTTTCAAGGCTTGGTTAAGTACAGAGCTGGGTTAAAGATCAGTGGTTTTTCATGTGACACATGCTGGTATTCATCTAATGGCTTATCAAGACAAAACTGTCCCTGTTCTTGCCAAAATAAATAAAAATGACGCTCCACATCGCATGACAATCAGCACTTCCTTATAGCAAAACAACTCAAGCTTTTGTAATTCATTTATTTTATAGGAAAAAAAGGTTAATAGCTGGCTATCTGTCTTATATGTGGAATCAGGTTGCCATTCTCAAAGGAGATTTTTAAAATGTTTTGCCCTCAATAAAAAAAAAAAGTTTTGCCTTCTCAATTCTAGAGCAAGATGTAAACTAGTTTCTAACAATATTAGACTTTACCATATAAAACTGCACAAGCTACAAATTCATATAGTGTTAAGGTATATAACTTAATATATGCAAATTATGCAGAAGCAGCAGACTGGACTCAGTCACAAAGGTGGGGGAACCGATTGAGGAAATGTCATTTTTTTTTTTTAGAACAAAGTATGGGACTTGCTTTGCAACATCTGTTGGGCTATATGAAATGTTAACAGATGTCTTAAGTGAAAAAAGGAGAAAGAATTAATAAAGGAAACTTCTTCTGAACAGATAATCCACCCAAATTTCCATATTCCTGAGGAAAAAAGTTGACAGCAACCTTTTTCCCTTGTGAAACCTGCCATCTCTACTTTATTGTGTAAAGTTTTATTTTCTTTGTGAAGTTAAGGGAGGAAATTTTTGACTCACTATAAAGAAATGAATAGAGAAAAAGTAAAATTAACAATAATTTTCAGCTCAGGTTTTCCCTTTGTGAAAAATTATATTATAATCTAAACTGCCTGTTTTCCCTTGATTCACATATGTAATTTGATGGAAAGACAGTAAAAAGTTCACCAAAACACACACACACACACACAGATGTACTACGCTACTATGCTTCCATTAACATTTTTTTGGAAGGGGGGACAGAGGAGAGGAGATTAAAGAGTAGCTATTAAGATAAAGTTCTGATATGAATTCATCTCTACTCATAAAGGTATTCATCTTCAAAATTAAGATTCACCTATCATTTATACCTAAACCCTTGTGCTCTCCAACTGGCTCCTAATTTCTTTCCATTACCATCCTTATAAGGGATGAAACATCCCTCTTTCAACAGCCAAGTGTTCCACAGCAGTAAAGTCTGATGATCATGAAAACTTTTGGAATATACTAGTTGTATCCCTATATTTAAATTTTAAGAAACGTGGAAAATTTTACTTTCTTAGTTAACAGTTGTCTTTCTTGTTTCAATTTATTAGATGATCTAGCTTCTAGCCAAACCTAAAAGTAGCAGCCTTTAATTCAGATTAAAAAATTGATGCTTTAATGCTAACTACTGAATCCAACCTAGTGCCTATTTATGAATGAATTGAACTATGCTCCCATATTCTTCTACAAGTCTTCCTTTTTGGAGACATCTATTGCTTATTCTCTTAAAAACCTCGGACCTGATTGGGTTACTAGCTCATGGAGTAACTAATTCAAAATGCACTTACCGATCTTTACAGATTCAAATGGGGGAAGAAAAAAATTATGTTGTCATCTCTGTGTTAGACTTGTACATGTTACTTTGTATTTACAACTAACTACACCTTCTCTAAATGGTTCTGGCAGTCTTAGCTGATGGGCATTTCAACACATAGAAGCCTCAGCCAGAACAGCCTGAAGATTTCAGGGGACAAGATGATGGTCCAAGTTGTAAATAAGACATGCAGGCATGCCTTCAGTTTTTGGTTAGTTTATTTTTTGCCAAAGTATTGTGGGTACTAAATGTTGTGATGTTTACTCACAGGAACACCACATCAGAGCACATGACAAAAATAATAATAACTACTATACCCTGTCCCCCCAAAATCAATCACCTACACTGAGGCAGAAAGCTTGCATACTGAAGACATCGTTATGTGTTGTGTGGACAAGGGAGGAGGGGGTAGAACAGACCTCCTAATATAAGGTTTGAATAGCATACGTGTTTAAAGCACTTTAAACGGTGGCATGAACATCCCCCATAACTAAATAACTACCTAAAAGTTTCACCCTCTGCAGCAAAAGGGAGAAACTGCTCTGGATGACACTTATGTCTGTACCAACTAAAATAATCAATGTTGCTGCAGCATTTGCTGACAGCCTAATCAGGGGCTCAGTTTCATAAAAATACATCAAGGAAATACCCAAATGCCATAATCCTTTGATAATTATAAAAAAATTAGGGAGTAAAAAAGGTTTTGGTAGGGTATGGTAGATGAGGTACTTTACAAAACTATAGGGAAACAATGAATCCTTAGAATCAAGATATTTGCAGATACAAAAGCATCTGAGGTCAGTGTGAACCTTTTTTTTTTTTCCTAATTTCAGCATATTACGGGAGTACAAATGTTTAGGTTACATATACTACCTTCCCCCACCCGAGTCAGAGCTTCAAGTGTGTCCATCCCCTAGATGGTGGGCACTGCACGCATTAGGTGTGAATATACCCATCCCCTCCTCCCCCTCCCACCTGCCTGACACCCGATTGTTACTACTATATGTACACTTAAGTGTTGGTCAGTTAATACCAATTTGATGGTGAGCACATATGGTGTCTGTGTGCCTACAAAAGGATCACTCTACCTACCTTGTATTGGTTTAAAAACAGAAAAGTAACTTTATTGATATTCTCTCAGGTGCAGACAGTGGCAGTGGCTTATTTCTACTACAACATATAGTCAATGTTTTCTGAGAAAATCTTGTGGAAGAAAAGAACCAGTGATTTCTTTCCTTAAATGAATATAAAAAACCAGGCTGGGGCGAGGGGAGGGGGGCGGCGTGGGGGAATACAATGTGTAATTGCTTTCATATGACCATGAAAAGTTATAAGGATTATAAAGATAATATTAATTTCTTTATTTACTTGCTTCTAAAGTCTATGGAATGAGAAGCTTGTAGCTTCAGTAAAGATGTCATAATAATAGTTTAAATTGCTGTCAGAAAAGAAGATTGAGATTCATAGACACCCAAGAAAATCGTGTTGTAAGGAAGGGCTCAATTCCTTACAAAATTATCTGAAAATTCAATGCTGCCTTTAGAGTGATAGAAAAAAACAACACCAAAGATGATACTGCCTTATATGCTAATCACAAACCTAAAAAAATAAATTTAAAAAGTGAAATAACAGTATACTTCAAGTTTCAAAAATCTTCATAAAACCAGATAGTATTTTATATACGTATATATTTAAATGAGAAAATGCTGAGACAAAGCAAATGTGGATGAATTTAGAGATTGTTTTCAAAATTAATAAATCCAGAAGATGCAGAAACCTATCAACAGCAAGTTAAAAAGAGGAAGACTTGACAGGTGGCATAGGAGGTCTGCATAATGATTACCTTTGGTGGAGAATAGTGACTGGGAAGAGGGCATAGGAAGTTTCTGAGGTACAGGGAGTGTTGTGTATCTCCATCTAGTTGACGTCCTAGTTATGTTCACTTTGTAAAAATTCATCAGGCTGTAAACTTATGTTCTGTACGCTCTTCTGAATGTATGTTAAACTTCAGTTCTAGAAGTTCACTACTGATATTAATGGTACTACTACCACAATAGTGGTAATAAGAAACTAGCTCTAGAACTAGCTCTAGAACTATGTGAGAGAAAAAAGATAAAGGAGAAGAAAACTAAGGGGGTGGGGGGGAGAGAAGAGTCAAAGCAGATTCTTTTTTTTTTTTTTTTTTTTTTTTTTGAGACGGAGTCTCACTCTCTTGGGCTAGAATGCTGTGGCGTCAGCCTAGCTCACAGCAACCTCAAACTCCTGGGCTCAAGCGATCCTCCTGCCTCAGCCTCCCGGGTAGCTGGGACTACAGGCATGCGCCACCATGCCCAACTAATGTTTTCTATTTTTAGTTGTTTGGCTAATTTCTATTTTTAGTAGAGATGGGGGAGGGGGGTCTCACTCTTGTTCAGGCTGGTCTCGAACTCCTGAGTGCAATCCTCCCGCCTTGGCCTCCCAGAGTGCTAGGATTACAGGCGTGAGCCACTGCGCCCCATCAAGGCAGATTCTTTATCACATTCAAAAATCACTCAGTAGGCTGCGGTGGCTCAACCTTGTAATCCCAGCACTTTGGGACACTGAGGTAGGTGAATTGCTTGAGGCCAGGAGTTTGAGACCAGCCTGGGTAACATAGCCAGACTCTACCTCTCACAGAAAATTAGCTAGGTGTGGTGGTGCGCTTGTAGTCCTAGCTACTCAGGAGGCTGAGTTGGGAGGATCACTTGAGACCAGGAGTTTGAGGCTGCACTGAGGTGTGATCACACCACTGTACTCCAGTCTGGTAAAGAGAGAAGACCCTGTCTCTTTAAAAAACAACAACAACAACAAAAACATTCAAATAACCGCCACTAAATCTGTTGGTAGCAATTTCTTTAGAGGCAATAAGTGTTAGGAAGTAAGTAAATATCTGAGTATCATAGAATGAGGGTGACTGTGAAAGAGAGTAAAAGGGTAGGAGAAAGAATCAGGTGGGAGAGACCCTAACTGGGCAGTAAAAGTATATGAGCGTTCCAAGTGACTTAAATGGAGAACAACATACCTCAACTTGACATGTATCAATCCTGCAACCTGGAACCTTGAAATGTGCTTGCCAGTCTTGCTCACTAAGCCTGTCCTCTGACTTGTAATCAAGGCTACGTGGAGGTGGTGTGGGCAAAAAGTGTGCCTCCTGAAAGATTGGGAGGGGAAATTACATATACCCTGCAGACAGTATTACTTATAAGCAATGAGTACATCAAAAAAGAGTTTTTAAGAAATTGCAAATGTAACATACTCCTCTGACCACCCAAATGCTTTTTTTTTTTTTTTTAAGAGTTACTAGTTTCTAAGGGCAACAGAAGCCAACAGTTAAACAAACAAACCCTGGTGAGAAGTAACAAAGTGGGAACAACTGAATAATATGCTAATTGATAGTGGATATACTTTTGGACTAGCTCAAATTCTTACTCTATCTTCTTTCATTTATTATATAGAAAGTCATCTTAAATTCAGCATTTTTAACCACTGTTAGGGAATATTGATCGCGGCCCTCACCTTGCCAAGTACAAGAAGCTGTGGGGAACACAAAAGACAAGACATACTCCTTGCTCACAAGAAGTTTACAATCTAGTACAGGAGATAAGCCATGAATGAAAACAACCTTAATAAAAACAGAACGTGATAAAGGCAGCAACAGCAGCAGAATTCCATATGACTTAGAAAAAGAGATCCCTTCCAGCCAGTATGGTACAAGAAAGCTTCTAAGGAAAGGCAGCCTTTGCTCTGGCACTGAAAACCCATAATATTACTAGAGAAGTAATCCAGCTTGACCAGAACTTGAGACGTGTGTAGAGCAACAACAAATGAAAGGATGGAATGGTCAATGGAATTATTATAACCGTAAGTGCCCTACAGTCCATTATAAAGAGCTGCCATTTATCCTGTTATCCAGCAATAGCAAAAACTATGGAAAGCTTCTCTAGAGCAGCAAGGTATGATCCTTATTATACTCTAAGAAGATTCATCTGGCAACAGTATGACAGATGGACTGAAGTGTGAAAAGACAAAAGTAAAGAGTCCAAATCTGAGAGCCATCTACACAGACACAAGAGGTAAAACAAGGTGGCCAAGGAGAGCATCTCAGCAGGTATCAATGGTTATTGAGGGACAAGACAGGAAAAGCAGCATTAACAGAAGCATTGTGATTGTCCAATGATCTGAAAGACAAAGGAAGAAAGAGTTTACAGGAGGTAGGATGGTTGAGAGTTTCGAATGTTTTAAAAAACAGTACTACATTTAGAGTATAGTAAAACCAAATGTAGCACTAAGTAGTAGTAATACAGTAAGAACAACAAAAAAGTGCACAGGAATGATAAATACCAAAATCAGAATAGTGTTTGAAGATGGGAGGGGAGCAGGTCAATGAAACAACATAATTTAAGTGATCGAAGCTAGGTGTGGTGGCTCACACCTGTAATCCCAGTGACTCAAGAGGCTGAGGCAGGAGGATTGCTTGAGGCCAGGAGTTCAAGACGAGCCTGGGCAACATAGCGAGACTCAGTCTCTAGAAAAATTTTTTAAAAACTGGCTAGGTATGATGACATGCACCTGTAGTTCCAACTACTCAGGAAACTGAGGCAGGAGGATGCTTGAGCCCAGGAGTTTGAGGCTGCAATGAGCAATAATTGTGCCTCCATACCCCAGCCTGGGCAACAGAGCGAGACCCCATCTCTAAAACATAAGAAAATAAAAAAATAAATTTAAGTGGTAACCCAGGGCTTCAGATGTGTTTATACATTATTAGTTCTTAAGCCTGGGTAAATAGGTATTCAATCTACCACTGTTCATATATATTTGTGACTGAAATATTTTATAATTATACCTTGTGTCATAAGAGAGATGTCTTGGTAGACTGCTAGGTATACAGAATCCATATTCCTCGAAGTAAGCAAATTATAAAGACGAAGAGGCAGAAAGATAAAACATTCTTTGGAGAAATTTCGCAAAGAAAATAAGGAAGGGAATGGTGGTTTGAAAAGTTAGCAGGGCCTAGGAGAAGCTGTGTTCATGAGTCGACGGTTTGTTTTTCATTACAGGAAAAATGAGACTATCATAGGCAAAGGGGATGAAGCCAACAGAGAAAAAGATATTGAAGATCTAAGCCAAAGGGGAAATGATATAAAAAGGTCCTAGGAGAGAATGTGATCAAGAGCACAAATGAAAAGGGTGCCCCCAAGGTAAGAGATATAGAAAAATTCTATGGTTAAGAAAGACATATATTAAGAGCGCTGATGTTAGAAAGCCAATTTACTACCAGTCTCCCCCACTATACTGTGCACTTGTTAAAGGGGACAGCGTTTATCTTTGGTAATCCATGGCCTAACGGAGTGCTCAATAAATGATGGCTGCACAAAAGAAATGATCATCTTAGAAAAGTTAAAGATGAGGCTACCTGCTAAGGGCGACAAGATATGAAGAAATCAAGGACCACTAGGAGAGTAGAAAAGGTTTGGTCTGATTGGAGAGGGTAAAATGAAACTCTGAATGAATGAGAAATGAATAAAAGAAACAGCAAATAGCAGAAAGAACACAGCCTTGGTTCCCGAAAAAGTATGAGGAATAACAAGCAAGCCGACTGGGTTCAAAAAAGTGTAGTTCAGAGTTCCCAGTTTGGGTAGTGAAATACTTAGAACCAGCAAGAGAGTTCTTAATAAAAGGAGAAAAATGCCTTCCTCCAAAACATACACCCTAATAGGCGACAGTATGTTGTAAATCATTGCTATTATATGGCATTCCCATAGTATGTAGTTCTTATAAATAAAATAAAACACTGAGAATTTATTTTAGATGAAATTATTTCATCTTTATTTAGGAGTGCCCCAATTCTAACTGCTTATTATGTAGAGTTTTTAAAATATCTATGAATTTATTCCTGGCTAAGGAAATTCCCCAAAGCAAACAAAAATCAAAATACTTTATGCTGTGTCACATATGTGATTTGAATGACATAGTAGGAAATGTGGAAGAACATAACTTCATTAACAAACATGAGACAAAGCTGAAGAGAGCCAAGATCCTCTCCTTGTTGCCTGATTCCTGTCTCCAGAACTGAATTGTGGTCCAAAGTCACACCAATTCTCTGCCCAGTTAGCGGGGACTGCATTATCAGAACTTGGCACTTTTAGTCCAGAATCCCTCTAGAGAACAGGGAAATGATGGGTTCCATCACCTGGTCAACATCGGCAATCACCAAAGAGTCACCTCAGATAGTGGACAAAGACATTCCTCCACTGTGCCGGCAGCACCTACAGCCCACCTTCCAAACACAGTCCTTTACATGCACCTTTCAAAGAGACTCCTTTATGTAAGGACCACTTTCTAAGTGACCTGTCATAGAGCCTTATAAAGCAGCATTAATACTGCGGGCCAAAGTAAGATTGATCTTTGAGCTTCGTGGTCTCCTGTTGTCAACAGTGCATTATAAAACCAATACTAAATACTTTATAAACAGGTCTCCCTACAGTGTATTAGAAAAACAGTGCATATTTCATGCCCCATAGTTAGGTAGCCACATATCCATCAGACTAATAAATTATTTATTAGGTGCTCAGAAGTGCAATAAGAGTCAATAAACTAACTTCTGGATACTTATAAGCTACTATTTCACTGGCTTGTACCTGAATGAGAAAATTCTCACTAACTAAATGGGGGATAAAAATATCCCAGCTCCCTCAAGTGTACTGTTTGGTAGAAGGAAGCACAGGCCTCATGAGTGAGAAGGGACAAAAATCCTTACATCCTGAAAAGAGTCCTGGTTATTAAACCTACAAAGAAAGCACCACTCAACCAAACCCATGCTCATTTTCTTTCTCTTGTGTATAGATTCCTCTGGTCCTACCACCCTTGGGGACAGCTCAGGGAAATAAAAATTGGTGGAAACATTTCTAAAACACCCTGAGTCAGGCCAGATGACAACCACCACTAATAATTTGCACTTGACAGCTCCAAAGAAACAACACAATGACTTGAGTGTACAGCTTTCTGCTACATGCACAGCGTAAAATTTGGAATTTATGAATCTAAGGTTTAAAGCAGCATTTTTATCTATTTTTGGTTTAAGCTCCCAAGCCTGTAGACACCTTATGAGATAGTCAGTCCCTGATGCTCTGTCCAACATCATCAGGCATCTCTTTGCCCTCTGAAAGAGGACCTTCTGTTCTAGAATGTATTACAGCCCTTCAGGAAGAAATTTCTTCAGCTAGGAGTTATTTGTCAAACTATCAGAGGCGTGGACCTTTGTGTAGTATTGTGGGTGCCATGGTTTCACATGTTGGCCACATTAATACCGGAGAGCAAGCATCTGTAACCCACAGCTGTGTGTGCTCCAGCCCCAAAGCACCCGCAAGGCTGATGCCAATGCAAACCACTCTTCCCATCCCACATCTGAACCACACTGGTTTTCTTCAGGAGCCAGGGGCTGAGATACAGTTCTGAAAATGAAAGTTTTGGGTTCGTTCCATTCACATGATGGGTATAGAGTATTGAAAAGAATATTGCCAGATGGACTGGCTCTTTTTTTCTACCCCATTCCACACAAAGTGAATAAACCATAAAGAGGTTTATAGTATCAAAGGGGTTCCAAAATTCCCCAGGGGGAAAACCTAAATTGATAAATATAGAGATTTTCTTCACACCGTTTTCGTTTTTCTTCCTGGTATCCTGTAGTTTTACTCCTATAAGCTGAAATTTTTAAGGTTGAAAAAAATATTTTATGTGGGTAGGAAAAAGAAGTGGGAAATAAAGGAGAAACATGAGAGAGACTTGATTTCACATCACTTTCTCAAAAAGACCTCCCAAATCCTAGAAATAGTGAAAACCGATGTAAAAACTTAGGAGAGGACTAGTTTCTTATATTACTTCTGCTACTACGACCACTACTGCTAAGATGATTATTCATATTAATGAGTTTGGTATGTAGACAAACTATAAAAGATGCAGTGTCTGACCTCAAGTACTTATCTCTGTCTTTTGGGATTTACTCCTCCTGCTAGATTTACTTTCATTCTTCATACCCTTGCCCAGAGGAAGTGATCATCACTCAGGACTTGGAGCATTTCCATGGGTGGGCTTTAAATATGGCAACAAGGAGAAAGAGAACTTTTGCCCTTGGACACAGACAATGTTGGCCCCAAAGCTCAGGATGTCTAGTTTGAGCAAAGAGAAATATAAACTCCCTGTGAAACTTTTACACTGGTCTCAGGGAGCTTTATCACAAAAATGTCATAAAGTGTGAAAGCACAAGTATTCCAGTGCTTCATCGTATCAAGCCCACATATACACAAAACTGTATCACTGAACACTAATAAGCTAGTATTAGATAATAATCTCTATCCATTCTTTATATTCAGTTATTTATGTTTTGTGTGATTATAGAATACATAGAAGAGATACACCCAAGGAGTCAATTCTGACTAGTGGTTAAGTGCCAAAGTTCTACACTGCGATTACTTGGGTTTCGATACCTGCAGAAGCTTTTACTAATCCTATGACTTTGGCAAGTTACTTAGCCAAAATTCTTTATCTCTAAAATGGAAATAATAGTACTAGTTCACAGAATTGTTGTGAAGATTCAGTATCTTGATCAGTGCAGAAAGTTTAGAAGAGTGCCTACCACATAAGCACTCAATAAATATTAGCTGCTGCATATGTATATGAGATTTCAAAGTAGAAGCCCACAGGCCAAGTTTGGCTTCAGATGTGTTTTGCTTGGCTAAGTGAGAGTGTATGAGTGTGCATGTGTGTTTAATTAATGGCCAACATGTAAAACTCCAGAAATTTTAAATTAAAATATGGATTTCCAGCTGCTGGTGGGTGGGGAGGGAGAGGCAAAGGTGAGGTGTCAAGAAACTAATGATAGAGCAAGAGAAATCTATATTCCTTCATGACAAAATTCAGCTGGGATAGAGTAGAAGCTACTCTCGTTAGCATGCACACTCATATGGGCAGAGCCTCCACTACTCTCCATTGTTTTATACCTCAGCTGTTTCCCTCAATTCCTTTACTTGCTGGCGACTATAGCCATCTGAGTTTGTGACCCATGGCCTTTAAGTCACTCTGTATTAACGTGGCATATATGGAGAATTCATTCACACATAAATGAAAGTCTCATTTAAATAAAATATCAAATACCAAAAATGTTTTCTATTATGCCTTCCTCTGGTGAAAACAACACTGAAATGTTCCCTTTTGCACTTTCCTAAACCCTATATTGTTGGTAATATATACAAAGAATGAGTAAATCCATTACCCGTGACTATATCAGAGCCTCTGTTACAATTACAGAGATGGGCTTTGTGACAGCTATTTCAGTAACAGTGATTCTCAAATATATTGGCTTTTAACCAGTAGAGATCTTGTTTAAAAAGACATTGATACTGTATATAAGGGACAAGAAATAGAAAGCCTGGGCCCCTTGGCCTCAGCAGCCTGAGACATCTACGCTGCAGATGCAGACATCTACGTGGAATTATAATGCAGTACAAAGCAATTTTAGGAAAGTGATCTGACTGCTTTACTATACAATCAGGGAAACTGAGGAAAAGTCAAAAAATTAGCTGGTGGCAGAGACTGGACCATTTTTCAGGGCTTGGATTTCCCAAATTGCTTTTACACCAGAGTTCAAAGCAGTTGTCTGAAGGGTTGAGAATCCAGTCGTATGCCAGCATCGACTATTAAATTTTCAGGAATTTTACAAGCCAGTTGACTTCACACTGGAAACCTAAAATGGGCCATGTTGGGGGTACTTATATCTATAGCAATGAGCATCAGAGCTCTCCACATTTAACCCCATGAACCGGTTATTAAACTTTTTAAAAGTTTTAGAATTTTTAAAAAATCCATTAAATGGAAGAAGAATTACACTTTCTAAATAAAAGATGCTAAAATATCTGAAATTCTTTCGATTTTTTAAGTATACAAAATCATCACACAATAAAAAAATAGAAAATGTATCATGAAGCTATTGATTATTAAACTTTTATAAGCATAATCACTGGTTGAGATACTGACATTTGGCCAAATTGGTCATCTTCACATGGTACATGTGACCAAGTATGCATCCTTGTATTCCTTTCTAAAGATTTGAGGATTTGGGTGAAAAGTATGAAGAAAATCGAAAATCAAGCCAGATTCTTTTTTTTTTTTTTTTTGAGACAGAGTCTCACTCTGTTGCCCTGGCTAAAGTGAGTGCCGTGGCATTAGCCTAGCTCACAGTAACCCCAAACTCCTGGGCTCAAGCAATCCTACTGCCTCAGCCTCCCAAGTAGCTGGGACTACAGGCACGTGCCACCATGCCTGGCTAATTTTTTCTGTATGTTTTTAGTTGTCCAGATAATTTCTTTCTATATTTTTAGTAGAGACGGGGTCTCGCTCTTGCTCAGGCTGGTCTCGAACTCCTGAGCTCAAACAATCCTCCCACCTCGGCCTCCCAGAGTACCAGGATTACAGGCGTGAGCCACTGCGCCTGGCCAGATTCTTAAGAGTTAAAGAAAATAAATCTATGCATAAGTTTGGGTTTCCTACTATATATAATACAAGGCATTGTGATAAGTTTTATAAGAGATACAATTGTTATGTGCCAGGTACTGGGCAAAATATAAAATATTTTTTCATTTGTTCTTCACAGGTCCTATGAGATAGGTATTATTATTCTCATTTTACCATGAGGAAATAGAAGCTAAGAGAGTTAAGTCACTTGGCCAAAATCTTATGTTATTAATAAAATGTCAACGTGGGAATTCAAGACCAAGTTGGTCTGATTTCAAAATACGTGCTCATCCCGATATCCTGCATTGCCTTTCCAGGTTTCTGCTATTTTAGACAAGAATTTTCTTAAAAGGTGATACATATCACCCTATTTTTTTTAAACAGGGTATATCTTTCTTTCTTTCTCTTTTTTTTTTTTTTTTTTTTTTTTTGAGACGGAGTCTCTGTTGCCCTTAGTAGAGTGCTGTGGCGTCAGCCTAGCTCACGGCAACCTCAAACTCCTGGGCTCAAGCCATCCTCCTGCCTCAGCCTCCCAAGTAGCTGAGACTACAGGCATGTATGCCAGAATGCCTGGCTAATTTTTCTATTTTTAGTAGAGACGGGGTCTTGCTCTTGCTCAGGCTGGTCTTGAACTCCTGAGCTCAAGCGATCCTCCTGCCTTGGCCTCCCAGAGTGTTAAGATTACAGGCGTGAGCCACCACGCCTGGCCAATATATCTTTCTGGATAATTAGAATTTTTATTATTCTACCATTTTATCCATTTGTAGTTAGTTGTATTTAGTTATTGTATATCTAATGTTTACCTTCTCACTTTTAGAATTTGCTGTTTTATTTTATAATGAGCGTTTCCAAAGGAATATTAAATAGTCTTTAAGAAGAATGAGAAAACTAATAAGAAATAAATAAGCAAAAGATCTAGAACAGTAAATATAGTGTACTACCATTTATGTTTAAAAAAAAAAAAAAAAAAAAGAAAAAAGAAAAGAAAAAAACTGGGAGAAGGTAACAAATAGTTCTGTATTTTGGCTAAGCTATTTCTAAAAATACCTTTAAAAATCTGGTAAACAGAAAAAAAAAAAAAAAAACTCTGGTAAACAGAAATTGCCTCTAAAGAGGGAAATTTGTTTTCTCTGTGTAAGCTATGTGTATGTTATCAGCAATTAATAAAACAAAACAAATTTAATATGTGATGGTGCCCTGACAACCAAATGGAATTTTCAAGTTCTAAGCAAAATATAGGGAAATGACTATCTTACAAGTTCGGTGTCTAAGCTTGGAAGCTTTCTTGCATCTCTCCAGAATGCTTAAAGCACTGTCCCTGCCTGGCTCCCACCTGTGCTCATATTAACTCAGTGTTATACTTAAGACAAGTTCCTCTAATTTCACCTGATTGGCAGTATAGTTGGAAAGACTACACATAAACACACAAGTTAAATAAAAGATGTAAATAACTGCTCTCTCTTACTAAAACAGAAATGTCACAAGTCAGTACATGGGTTACTAGCTTCAACACTTCCAGAAGCTTAAGTAATTTAATCAAAAGAGAAATATGAGCTGAGTTTCTTGGGCTAAGGAGAATATCAAAAGGCAAAAAGAAGAGAGCATTCCAAATGGGGGGGGCGGGCATGAATAAAGTAAGTGTTAAGCACTGTTCCTTGGGTAGGTGAACGATATTAATTAATAAGATATGAGATTAGAAAGAGGCACATCATAGAAGCCATGAAATACAGACTTTACGATTCTGGACAGAGAAGTAAAATAATGGAAGTTATGCTCCATCTAGGAACAGTGTGCAGGATCTATCAGTAAACAAAAACACCTAAGGCAGAAATATTAAATTAGAGGATTTGTTTTGTATTCAAACATTCCCCTGTAATATGTAAGCTCCAAGAGCAAGAAAGTTTGTGGGTTTTCTATGTGTCTACACTGAAAGTATCCAAAGACTTGAAACTACAGTAGACACTAACAGAAAATTGGCAGCCCATCACAGAACATGAGGATCTAAACTAGGTAGCTGTGAGAAACAAATTAAAAATTTAGAGATTTGTTTTGTTTTTTAAACAATCAACAAGAACTGATGCCTAAATGAATTTTAGCTTTGAGGGAAAAGAAGTTAAAGATAATTACATGATTTCTAGTTAGGAAAGATGGTTGGAGGAGAGATCTTCTAAGACTAACACTTAATTGTATGCATTAGATATATATAATTTGGTATTTTTATATGTATATATGTATCAATGCATGTACTATACAATTAAAATATTTGTACTAAAATTTTTTTCTGAAATTAAAAAGTAGCTAAACACTAAAATTAATCCTTTCCCTCAATTCTCTACCACTTACTCCTCACTGGCATCTCATCCAACAGCACATTATTTGCCTCTAAGCTGGTAGTGCCATTTCCCCTTACAGCACCTACTACTTTTGCCTTGCAATACAGAGATGTTATACATAGTCAAGGGGATAATCTATCCATGTCAGATGGGAATGGGCATCCCTCCAGAATGCCTGGCATACCCCTTCAGCAAGTACGAGTGATCTCTCAAGCTCTAGAATCTGCCAGATTTCTGCAACTGAATATTATTCTTCCTTAGGCTTCACACTCAGTATCTCTGAATTAGACCATAATACATTCTCCGCAAAACTGCTGTCATCCGTTTCATGTTTTTGTTAATGAATAATTAAACCTTGTACTCCTCAAGGCTTGAAAGCAAATTCACGTCTGTTTTACATCTATAATCTTACCCTGTTTGGCATGCTGACTCGTATTCAGGAGTGTTCAAGAAATTTGGCTGAATGAGTGAACACAGGCTGAATAAATGAATGATTATAATAACTCAGGAGTTTCTATGCTAGGGAGATAAATTCAGGGGATGCTTCCATTGACTGCTTCCTGAGCAGCAATGGCAGGCATTGCCAATTGAGCACGTAACTTTTTCTTTCTTCTGACCCACCTCTGCTTCTCAAAGCATTCATCACCGGTCAGTCAAAATTCTCCCAAAGATGAAACTTATCTGTCATCCTTGAACTATGACTGTTTTTCAAAGTTCCAGTTGGTATGATTTTTGAAAGCTTTTCCAGGTAAGCCCAAAGAAAAAACTGAAAACGTTGCTAAGGTCTAAACTAAGTCCAACACTGTGAAAATTTACTTCCAAAATATACTCTCCTATTGCATTTAAACTTGTTAACAATACCTAGTATATTGTGAGCACTTGTATACTGGATGAAAAAATGTAAAATAAAGAGCTCAATCTTTCTCCATGATCTCTTCAGCATACAAGCGCTAAATGTTTTTAAGGAAAACATGGTACCATATCTAAGAGATCAGCAATGAACTCTCCCAAGAAAACTCCATCTCTGTTCCTTTTCAAGAAGTCTCCCTATCTCCCAATTTCCCTTGCGTTGCAGATTTATTTTTCTCAAAAGTAAATAAACATCAAACACTATGAAGAGTCACAAATCATATAAAAATTTGTAACAGTTTTTCTAGAAATATCAACTCAATTAAGGTGCACAATACTATGTATATTTTTAATGATTCTTAAAATTATTTTAATAAAGATCTGGTTTTTAATGTACTGTAACTTGAATTCCTAAAGACAAAATTAACTGCTGTGTGGTGTTTCTAAGAAAATTTTTAAAAATTACATCTTTTAAGAAATAAGAGAACAGATGACAAACTGTTCACATTGACACATTTTGTGCCCCCAGCCCCTCCCCCGAAAAGAAGCTAAATGGGGAGGATTTACATTTCAGATGGTAAGTTGGATTGGCTCTTTTTGCTTTTGTTACATTCCGTTTTATTAGTACCTAAACATGATAAACAAACTATTATGAAAAATTGGAGGCTGAAATATTTTCAAATGCTTTCACTTCCATCTTAGATAGTCCAAAGTCTACTGCTTTAAATACAATTAAGTATCACCTGAAACTTCAGCTTCAAGGCACATTTAGACTATATTTTCACAATCGTTTTTCTTTTTTTTATTTTCACAATCTTAAAACAACTGATCAATGACGTCACTGTGTTTGGGGGGCAGTAGTAAGCCAAATGAGACATTTCATGCAGCTATACCCAAAATAACCAGTGGACTGAAGCTGTGAATTAGTAGTTTAGTCTCAGAATTAAAATCCTCATGCGATTTTAAGGAACGAGTCATTTTTTAAAAATTGCTTGGCAAGCACACATTTTAGAGTCTCTCTCGAATTGCCTGATTTTTTAAAAAATACAAATTATAAAGGAATCTGGCACTTTTTTTTTTCTAGATTCTACCCCTCTCTAAACACACATCAGTTAAACAAAATCTCAACAATCTTTTTTAAAAAGAGAAAGGATACGAAAATACAACCTGCTGTATTTGTACATAACAAAGAAACTGCAGGAAGAGTGTGAGCTGACAGCCTAGCCAAAGCTAAATGTATTCCACATGGTTAGTAGACAGTGGGTTCTGAAAAAGGGGGAGAAAATCTGACACCTAGGACTTCTAAATGAATACAATGTACTCGGTCCACTCTCAGTTATGATTCTGGATGCACAGTTTAATAGTGATTAAAACTTACGGAACTGCACAGAGCCTAATGTCAAGATGTTTTCATGTCCCTTAATATTATGTGAACACCCCAGGTCAAATACAACATGACACTAATGGTCTGAAAGCAAAGTGGATAGCCCAAAACTGTGTATTTTATTTTAACAGATCTCATAGCCTCCTCTTTTCAATGGTTGTGAGACAGACACAGCAGAGTTTGAACATTAACAATACTTGTTAAGGTAAAGCTTAATCCCAAATGTGTTAACATAAAACTACACTCTTCAAAAAGATTTTAAGAGTATATTTTATTAAATCCTGAAATGTATGTCCTGGTAAATTTCTATATAAATTTGATTTACAAATTCCACTGAAAATGTGCCACAGCTGGCAGAATAAATTACTATAATAAATCATTATTAAATAACTGTAAATCTTTGTAATGACATAATGCCTAACTAAAAAAAGTATGCAGAAGTGAACATTTAGTAGAAGAAAAGCACTCTTCACACAGGAAAACAAATTACAAAACTTAACCATGCCAACACTACAATATGATTCAGTGACTAAACAGGGAAATAAAATTCACATAAATAGTACTTAAATCTACAGTGGAGTTGTGTTCACTATTGAATCAAATGAATCGTACGGCAAGGGGTAATGGACTTGGGTTTGTAACATTATGGATCACACTGCCATCAGGTAAGTCTTACATGAACAGCTGCATCCAATATTTTGCTAGACAATAAAAACATATTCCAGGTATCAATCAGCAAGCCCACTTTGTCCCTTCTCTGAAGCTTCATAAATATTCCTAAAAAATAATCAATTTTTCTACCACCAACTTCTCTTCCATATAGAACTCTACCCTACTTCAAAATAAACTTTTAAAAATACAGAGTTATATTCTTTTTGATGTATAACAGATGGATAGTTACAGTAATCCATTACTTTAGCTATCACTTGAAATGAATCACTCCAAACGTCCCTGCCTTATTTAGCTCTCCCTAGCCTCCATATGTCAAAGTGCAGACACTTGGTACTCCTGTCACAACCAACAGGGCTCCTGGCTCCAGCCAAGAGGAGCTCCAGGAAAGCGACAAGTCCTGGAGTGCCTGCTTACAGCCTGTGATTGCTGCTTCTGCCTCTTGGGAAGGGTGAATTATTAACCAACACTTTCGCAACAGAACTGTCTAAGATAAACCCATTAAAACGGTTAGTCTACCAAATATTTCACACTGCAAGTTGGTAAAATCTTTGTCCAGTCATCACTGCCTACTCTTGTGTGTATTTATCTTTAGCTCATAGTAACCAGTCATCATTAAATGATGTCCCTGAATGCCATTTCTACCTGTTTTTCTATTTGCCAAACCACAGTTAGCAAAGGGTCTCTGTGTAAGAACCTCTACCTCTTTCAAAAACAGGATTTCCAATATATGAGTCTGATTCAAGGAAAATTGCCCTTAACCCAACAAATTTGCAAACTGAATATAATAAAGAGCAAAAATGGTCCCAGTTTTAACCCATATCAATATTTTTTTGCAAGTACAAATAGGAGGGTCTTCCCCCCAACCCATATTTCGTTTTCCAGTTTGCCTTCAGTTATAGGTGCAAAAAGCCATCCCTTTTCCAATATGCAGCAACTGCTTCACTAAGATAATCATTAAATGCATCTACCCAAGAAGCACTTGGGCCCCGCAGTCAGGTATTTTTTCCCCAAGAAGCTACTTCCCCCTTCACCTCCACTTCTAATCCACAAAGCCATTCTCTACATATTGCCCACTCTCAAGGGAGAGCAAAGCATTTGTGCTGTGGCCTCAAAGCCTGACACATTCCAGACCAAATAAATAAACCAGTGAAAGAATTTCTAACTCTGTGAAGGGGAATAAACATCCAAAAGTTACACGTGGAAACATCTGAAAATATTTCCAAATAAGCAACTCAAAAAGAGAGAGCAAGACAGTGTGAGAGGACACATGGACTCAAATGGAGAGGGTCGGGAGGGAGCCTGGGTGTGAAACAGTCAGGAGGAGACCCAGGAGCCTGAAGAGAATGTGCAATTGACAAACAAAAGGAGAAGAGCTGGTGGGGAGAAACCACCTCTGAACTCATGCTTATTAACGGAAAAAGGCAGGAGTCTAGAGTACAAGAGTGGGTGACCTAAATTTTCAGCTATATTATCTAGGAAAAATAATAAAAAGATGAAAACGTTGACCATTGCTACAATTATGACTTTAGTACCAACCACTCAGGGTAATTAATTTACTCAGATGATTACACGAGCAAAGACATGACCTCCTCCCCACCCCTGACCTCCTTCTTTCTTCTCCAGACACCCTTCCATCTCACTAGGCAACCCAGTCTATTCCCAGACTTTAGGTACCAACTGTCTGTCGGTGGCCACCAAATCCCTGTATTCGGCCTAGATCTCTTCTATGCTACAAATGCATTTCTGTCATTTCCAGAGCAATGTCTAATAGAAACTTCAAATCTGACATCTTCACAAGTGTCTACCTTATTATTCCTCAAATTTGCTTCTCCTCCAGAACTGCCACCTCAGCAAATAGGCCCATCAGCCATTAAGGGCTTGGAAAATGATTTTCTCCATTTATAAAAGACCATTTTATTCTTCCTCACTTTTTTAAGGGTATTTCCCTTAGAGACATAGTGAATCTCAGTCCTTACACTAACCTTAACAGAGATAAATCTCTCTAGGATGAAGCCCAGTCTCCAGCTCTTACAATGTAGGGATATCACCAAGGTCATGTGACAAACTCTAGATATGTAAAAAACGAACCTCTGAGATTAGCTCAAGTGTCTCTCGTGAGATGCACAGAAGACTGTCACAAGGGACAGCCCTTTGTCTCTCAAGGAGATGCGAACTTAATATGTTTTCTTCTGCTTTTCTGTATAAACTGTGAGAGATTTTTGTCCCCAACTCTGTAGTGACTTTTGAGCTTACACATGTGCAAAATCTTTTAATATCTACTCAATAATAAATTGTGGTCTTTCTCTCTTCTATGTGGATTGTATCTTTTTGTTGGCAGGATCTTTATTTCCTCAGTAAACCTGCCCCTCTGACACCCTGGATGCAGTCAATCTCTAAATCCTTCTACTCTATCTCCTAAATATCTCTGGATCCATCTGCTCTCCATTCCTCTGGCTATCACGCTAGTGCACACTATCATCTTTTAGCAATTGAAACAGTCTCCTACCTTAGCTTCCTGCATTCTATTTTTCTCCCTTCCAATCCATTCTCCAAATTCCAACTGAGTTTCTAAAATCATTTAAGAGGACCTTATAAGATTTGATTTCTACCAACCTAACCAGCTTTATCCTTTGACCTTCTCAAGTGGTCACAGATTTTCCCTCTGCTTCAGATATTCTATCTTTGCTTTAAAGCCTTTTCCCTTCCTTTTCCCTTCCTCATTCTTGAACCTTCTCTTACCTTCAGAGATGGTTTCTTTGCCTGAACAAGAGATATTATCCATTCCTAGAGCACTCTGTACTACTTCTAAGCACTTGTAATCATTTGTTTAATGTCCATCTTTCTTATGGGTCAGTAAGCACTGTGATGGTAGGGCTCTTTGAACTTCTATCCCCAGTGCCTAGTACAAACAGATTCAATAAATACTTCTGATTGAATACCCCAGCATACTATCCAGTCAAAACAGAAAAGGAGCTTAAAAGCCATTTAAAAAGCATGTAGGTTTGCCTATTATATATATTTACTGTAATCTTAAATTTCTGGCTATATAGTATAACATCTTGAATCCTGTCATTCTGAGACTCATGAAATAGGAATCCATTATCTTAAGACTTAGAACTTCCCTCACCATTGCTTTTTGGCTACCACTACTGCCCAGTTTATTAAGGCCAAGATGAACTAAGTTATGCCCTGGGATTTCAGTCCAATAATCTCTTGAGCAATTCCTTGACAGGTGGCAAACAGAAATGTGAAACAGAATTAGAAATGTGAGAAAGGCTTCTTCAGATGACACAAGCAGTTATATTCCTACATTTCCTCAAGCCCATTTCTCAAAACCTCATTGTCAACAATGGCTAATGAAAATGTTGACTATGTAACTTTATTCATTTTTCCAACAATTATTGAATGCCTAATATATCCCTGGTACAATGGTAGCACTAGAACTCTTGATTAAACAAAAAAAAAATCATGGTTGCAAGGCCACACTTAATTCACTGCTATTTAACAGCAAAATTAATTGTACCAATCCATATGTAAAGAAGTCTTATAAATTACTAAGTATTTTATATGTAACCAAATAGCTTTTGTTCCTTTATAGTATTTAAAGTTCAATAACAATTTTATTCAATAAATTACAAACACACAGGAAGGTGTATTAGTTTTCTATGGCTACCAGAACAAATTACCACTAATTTAGTAGCTTACAACAATATGAATTTATCATCTTACAGTCATGTTGGTCAGAAGCCTCACTGGGCTAAAATCAAGATGTCAGCAAGGCCACTATTCTTTCAAGGGCTCTGAAGGAAAATCTGCTTCCTTGCCTTTTTCAGCTTCTATTGGCCGCCAGCATTCCTTGGCTTGCGGCCCCCTTGCTCCACCTTCAGAACTAGCAATGTTGGATCTCTCTTACCATTCTTCCATAGCCATCTCTCTCTCTCTCTCTCTCACCATAGCTAGGAAAGATTCTCAACTTTTAATGTGATTAGATTGAGTCTAGACAGAAGATCCAGGATTATCACCCAATCTCTATCTCAAGATCCTTAACCTTAATGACATCTACAAAGTCTCTTTCATTACATATTCACGGGTTCTTAAAAATTGGACAAGATTGGGGAGCCATTATTCTACTGACCACACAAGGCATGCAAAAATTTCAGGTTAGCATGCTCACACAGAGAACTAATGGCATTTCTAATTTTCTAGTATGTAAAATCTGCCAATTTAATATTGTGCTAGGGTACAATGTATCAATCGATCTTACTGTCACAATCAAAACCTTTAAAGAATTAGCTGGGCCAGATGCGGTGGCTCACGCCTGTAATCCTAGCACTCTGGGAGGCCGAGGCGGCAGGATCATTCTGAGCTCAGGAGTTCAAGACCAGCCTGAGCAACAGCGAGACCCGTCCCTACTAAAAAAAATAGAAAGAAATTAATTGGACAGCTAAAAATATATATAGAAAAAAATTAGCCGGGCATGGTGGCACATGCCTGTAGTCCCAGCTACTCGGGAGGCTGAGGCAGAAGGATCGCTTGAGCCCAGGAGTTTGAGGTTGCTATGAGCTAGGCTGATGGCATGGCACTCGCCCCATGCAAGAGAGTGAGACTCTGTCTCAAAAAAAAAAAAAAAAAAGAATTAGCTGGGCATTCCTATGCAAGCCTGGAATCCCAGCTAAGCTGAGGTGAGAATATCACTTGAGCCCAGGAAGTCAAGACCAGCTTGGGCAACATAGCAAGTTACTCCCAAAACCACTTACCCCACCCGGATCTATTTGAAAGAAAGGGAAGAAAGGGAAGGAGGGAGGGAGGGAAGTCAGTCTTTGAAGAATAGATTGGTTTTATTTACATTCACAGATGCACAAACTTTTAAAAAAATTATTCTTACTTATTTTTCATTTGAATAAGAAAAGTATTCTACTGTCAAAATTTATGTTTTGGTTATAAACATAGATTCCTGAGGAAATCTGTTCTAATTTTACCAGCAATAAATTCCAGGAAACTAATTTATCTAAGTGAGTTATAACACTTAACTTCATGGTTAATAGTTTTCAGTTCACACCAAAAAGCAATGTAGAAAAATGGATTACAGGTTACTGCCGCAACAGCTGGCTATAATCTCACACTTCGATAATAAAGATGGTGACTTTCATGCAAAAATTTTAGCAATTGGAATTGAGACTTAATTCATTAATTGCTTTTAATATTTTTGTAGTTTGTTATGAGAAGAGATTTTTCTCCACAGGAGTCAAGGACCACACCTGAAGTTTGTTTTATTCAGAGACAATATGTTTTCTGTGCAGATGTTAGAAAGGACTTTAACAGAAAGTATAGTTGTTTTTAAGACTTCAGGGACAGAAAAACCACCAAATAGATTTTTCCCTAATTCTTTCTTTACTCCAAAATTTTAACATTTGATAGAATGTAAGCTTTCAATCTGAAAAGGAAATTACCAGTATTGATATGAATCAGTGTTAATGTCCCCAATAATACATAGGGAGGAAAAAGGAATACTAAAAATAGCTTAAAAACCAATCTTCAAGAGAACAATCATTATTAACCATGCCATTTATATATAATTCGATATTATTGCTATATATTTTAAATCTGTGAAGGCATTCCACAATCACATTTACTAGAAGTCACATAAATATCATAGAATAGCTCAATTTTTGGAGACAGAAATTCTTACGAGCTAAGTATTTTTTGAATTTTATTTACAGTAAGTACATACTACTTTTATAACAAGAAAAATCTATAATGCTACTTCCATATAGGAAGGCAGGATAGGAGAGTGTCCTAACAAAGACCATCTAAGTACACTATCAAGTACTCAGCTTCATTTTAAAACTAAGGTGGAAAAGACAATTCAATGTAACCTCCTCAAAGTGACTAGTATTCATTAAAATACTACTGCTATTCAGTAACTTTCAAAAAAATGTACTCCTATTGGGTGGAACATAAACAGCCAAGTTGTTTAATAATTTGTACATCCACATCCATTTTGAGTCTAAATCACACATTCTCAGTAACAGTGAAAAAACTTAGATATTACAGTGGTTTGTTGTCCTTCAAAGTTCAACTCTACTGGACAAAATCTTATTCCTTAAGATTTAATAGCGGGAGGGGGAGTTAGACAAAATGTCTAAAAAGGCTCCTTTGGCCCTGATAGTGGGGGAAAAAAAGTTATGAAACAGTCCAACCCAAGATAAATCCAAGCCTAGATATCAACTACAGGAATACGAATACTAGGGGATCCCTGATAATCTGCTTTAACCCCATCTACTCCTACAGCCCCCACCTCCACTGGTTCTAGGGCAACTTCAAGGATAAACCAGTTCGACTATGCAATAAATAAAGAAAAATCATAATATTCCATTGAGTCATTTGTGAACGCCCCCAAAAGTTGTATCTAAACACAGAGGAGATGGCGGCATGGGAAATTAGTTTAAATTGTGTTTGAATTCTAACAGAAAATGAAGTTGCTAACATGAAATCTGGGGAGGGAAGGGAAATAGGAATAAATAATAGGTGCTGCAGCATATCTTCAAAAAAGAAAGAGCAAGAAAGAAGAAAGAAGAAAGAATAGGAAGGGGGGAAGGGCGGGAAGGGAAGAGAAAGGAAACAGAGCAAGGGAGGGAGGGAGGGAAGGAAAGGGAAGGAAGGAAGGGAGAAAGAAAGAAAAGCAGACAACGTTCAATAAAAAAGTTTTGTTAGCCCTGATGGACACTTAAGAATTTTAACATTTGAGCATGAAAAGATAAAGAAGAAAAAATATTTCAGGTATAGAGATAGCAACAGCCAGCTGCAATTTAAGAGGTAATTTCACTTGTTTTACTCTTAATTCTGAAAAATTAATATTATACCTACAGCAAACATATGTCCCTGATTTTCCACAACAATCCCAATTTCATGTGATTGTATTCTTCCCACCCCCCAAAAAAGTGATTCTTAAATACAGAACTATGATCTAATCTAAGATTGTTCCACACAAATTGATACCAGAGAATCCATTGTTAGACCTTAATATTTTTGGGGGGAAGAGAAAGTCAGAAAAGCAAATCATTCCATTTAAATTAAAAAGCAACATACTTAGAACTTTAGGATTCTAGTTATTGAAGAAGGGTTATAAAATCAAATAGTAAATAATGAGTTAATATGTTTTTATCAATCTATGTATTTACTTTATGGTTTCTTAATTCTTCAGTACTTATGTCTGTAGGCTCCCTTGAATAATATTTTGATGAAGAGAAATACCTCACATCTCAGACAATAATAATCAACTGTTTTTTGTTTTGTTTTGTTTTGAGACAGTGTCTTGCTCTGTCTCCCTAGGCTAGAGTGCAGTGGTATCATCATAGCTCACAGCAACCTCAAACTCCTGGGCTCAAGTGATCCTTCTGCCTCAGCCTCCTGAGTAACTGGGACTACAGGCATGCACAACTACACCTAGCTAATTTTTCTATTTTTTGTAGAGACAGGGGTCTTGCTCTTGCTCAGGCTGGTCTTGAATTCCTGGGCTGAAGCGATCCTCCAGCCTTGGCCTCCCAACGTGCTAGGATTATAGGTGTGAGCCATTGCACTAGCCCAGTCAACTGTCTTAAACTTGATCTAACTATAAAAGCCCATGTTTGAGAAATTTAGTGCTTTGTGGCTGACAAAACTGGAAATGCTACCATGTTACACATAGATGGTGCACAAGAGTAATCAGTCCAGAAATTAGGTAGTAAAAGTAAAATATGTCATGGTATTCAGAGTATCAAAAATTAAAAAGAATAAATATAGAAAGCAGAAAAATCTCTTTACCAAGAAAAACCAACATAGTCACCCTCATCAGTTCCAGAAAGTTAAGATAAAGGGCAGGGTAGGTTATTTTAGAACAGTGACATCTGTAAGATCAAAAGAACCTGTGCTCCTGGAAGCAAACTCTTCACTCTGGGAGGTGAGGGTTGATCTTCTATTTTCTCATGGACATCAAGTTGGTGGCATCCAAGGCCATATGGAAATGCATCGCCTTCTGGAATTTTATATGAGGTGTGAGGGAGGAAGTATTCAAGACGAAATGCCAGAAGGGGCTGATGTAGGAAATACAATCATCTCTTACAAAATGCCTTTGAACAGAATCCAAAGACATTCAGAGATTTTTATCCACCCTATCCCAAACTTTTTTCTCTTTCCTAGAGAAATGGTATTTCAAAAAAATAAAGAAAATGAAAGATATAAATGGAGATGAATCAAAGCTCACAATCCACTTCACAACCCCTGAACATGTACTTCACAGAAAGGGGAGATGAGCATCCAGACAGGCACCAAGAGACTTCACACTTTAGGAAGCTCGACATCAACAGTGGCTCTAGGAAGAGAACAGGAGGTAGACCACAGCTGGAGAGCTGTCCGCCTCAATTTTCTATTTTCTATTTTTGTGTTCTTAGTTTTGTTTTGGTTTTTGCTCCTCTAACTAACAGATAGAGGCAGGGAGGAATAGAACCTATAACCTGACCTCTTAAGGTCCCCTGCCAACTCTTCCAGTCCATAGAGCACATTCTGAGACTTGAGTATTTAGCATTAAAAGGTGCTCCCCCCTTTGTATATGGACTATAATAAAATAACAGTAATGATAATAATGAAGATGCTTTGCATCTAGTGCCTTATACCTTACTTTAAAGTGCTTTAATGACTTTAATGGATTGAAGCATCCCTATGAGATCAAAGGCAGATATTATCATTTCCAGTCTACATAACAGAAAATCAAGGAAGAAAGGTTAAGTGACTTGACCAAGCCTCACTCATCAATACAGTGATACTCTGATAGCAGTTAGGGGGCTGCTAGTTCCTGTGCTGTTCAGATGGCTGCTCAGCTCAACCTGCGGTCTAACCCAAAATGACTCTCCAGCTAAGGGGTTATGGGTGTCGCTAGCTTTCGAAAAGAGATCTATTTAAATTTGTTATCAATAAGGGACAACAAAGGGCTCCAGAAAATCTGTCAGCACACAAACTAATTTTATATAAAACAATTCCTTTACGCTCCATTTTTTAAGCTCTATCCCCCCACCACAAATTTTACAATACAAAATCATCTGCAGATGATAGCTATTTTATGTGAAGTTAAGAGAACAAACAAAACATTCAGCAGGGGACAGGAAGGCGAAGCTGTCATTTGGGTCTTCTCCAGATTAGTGGTGAAAGGGAGAAAACTTCAGAGCCGCTTACTTCCAAATGATAAAATCTAACCTTCCTACATCCAATTAAATCTGTTAAAAATGAACACGACACACCCAGCAGAGGAATGCTCAAGTATCATATCACAAAGGGCAGCAACATCATCTTTAACCAAGGCCCAGCATTTGAAAACTGCAGAGCACATGCATTGGTCATGTGAATATCTGTGTCCACCATGTCCTCCTACTATAAAAACTAATCACTCCTCCCAAGAAGACTATAGCAAGGGGGGAAAAAACCTAATCCTAACATGAAGTCCCTTTATTACTTATTTATTTGAGTTACCAAGTATGTGATCAGAATTAAAATAAGAGCTGGGATTGGTTTCTAATAAAAGTTAACCTTGTTCTCTTTCCCACCCACACAAAAGTAATTCTGTTTAGAAACCTTTATTCTTTTGGCCCCAACCCATTCTTGGGGTGTGCAGCTCAATCACTGCCAGTAATTGCTTCCATACAATGCTGTGTTTTAAAACATGTTTGCATACTTATGATGATGCATGACATTTATATTACTCCAAACAGGAATACAGATTTTATTTTCTGTGTTAAGAAACAGAGCCTTTCACGGTACACCAAAGTAGCCACCAGAAAAAAGTAACCTCAATTTCATTTTTAATTTCAAATCTCTCTCTCTCTCTCTGAATTTTTGGCCTCCTAAACTTTTAAAAAATTAATCGGAAACACAAACTCATTCATTTGAGAAGTAACTCAACCTGAAAATCTGTGACAAGAGACCATGAGTATACATCCTGTCATGTTCCCAAATTAATATTACCTAGGTCAAGATGCCATAAATTGTACTGACTAACAATCATTTCACTTAGGGCAATTTCACTGGCTCTTTTATAAGATTTACCTTTTATATAACAAAAATAGAAAATTCATATAATAATTGTGGCTCACATTTCCTTCCTTAAAATTACTAATAAAACATTTTAACCCATGTGCTAGTTTATTAATGTAGAATTATACAAGTTGGCATGATTTTATTTACCTACATTTTTAAATAGAAATCAAATTCTCAGTTGGGCATAGTGGCTCATACCTATAATCCCAGCACTTTGGGAGGCTGAGGCTAAAAGACTGCTTGAGCCCAAGAGTTTGAGACCAGCCAGAGCAACACAGTGAGACCCCATCTCTACAAAAAATTTAAAAATTAGCCAAGTGTGATGGCATGCAGCTATAGTCCCAGCTACTTGGTAGGCTGAGGCAGAAGGATTGCTTGAGCCCAGGAGTTTGAGGCTGTAGTAAGCTATGATGACACCTCCACACTCTAGCCCAGGCAAGAGAGTGAGACTGTGTCTTTAAAAAAAAAAAAAAAAAAAAAAAAATCAAATTCTCTTTCTTCTTTAAAAATCAAATTTTAAGATTTGTATCTAAACTTATTAAATTCAATTTGTTCTTCACAGCTCGACGATTGCAAAAACAGGTTAATTCTGTCTCTTTTCCCAAATAAGCTTATGGTCAATGAAGGAACTCAAAATTCTCCCAAAAATGAATGGAAGGGAGGGGAAAGAGAGTCTCTTCTGTAAGCATATGAAAACTATTGTGGCATATACTCTGTGATTTGGGGGAAGGTGATATCTTCTTCCATCTTGGCTTTTGGTTTAGGGAAAGGTAACAACTCTCTGGAATCATAAGGGATGAAGCAGCTAAGGATTGGCTTTTGTACTGTTTAAGCTCTACCATACGTAAATATTTAGTTATATTCTACATGGAAACCATATTATTCCAGACCCATTTGAGGGACTTTTCTCCCTGATATGGTGAGACACACAAAAATAGACAGTCAACAGACAAATCTTGTTAGCTAAAAATTTAAAGCAATTAGAGGAGGTTTTCTAGTGTCACAATGTAGTTTTATGAATTCAAAATGTGACTGAATTTGATTCTGATTAAGGCCCCTAGAATGCAAGAATAATTTGCTTAAAATATACAAATAAAATTTTAGATCTATTCTTGAGCAGCAAAAATCCACCCCTGGAATTAAGGGATAAAAGCTAAATTTTGCTCTATACAGATGGAAACACTATTACTCAATATTATTAGTATCAGCATTTTAGTCAAAACTAGTTCCTTTCAAAAGAAAATTTTTAACTTTAGAAAAGCTGAAATATGCTCAAGTACTGAAATGCACAGAGTCCCAGAATCACCATCTGACCTCCTCCAAAGCTAAGTATTAAAACAAACACCTAACTCTTCTGGTAAAAGTAACAGGTTTTTTTCCATGGGCTATACTCATTCAGGAATGATGCCTTAATTAAAGCTAGGCAATGAAACTGTATATTAAGCTTTGTGTGTCAAGTCAAAAAATTTATTTCTTAGCACAACAGGGCATACTCATAATTTCTTAATGTGTCCTGTTAGGTCTACATATTAGCAAAGATGTAAACGATATCACTTTTCAACCTTAACTGTGAATTTCTTCACTTTTAGTGCTTTCTGTCCCAACTTTAATGTTGTTTTAATGTAGTTTTTCCTGTGCGATATATCATATTTATCTCTGTAGCCATCCATCAGTATTTCCTTTAATTGAGGTTAATTTCTTTCAACTTGGGGGAAGGTGGGAGGGATGAGGGGAATCCTCATTCTGCAGCTCTGAGCACGAAGGACATTCACAGCTGCTGATTTGGTAATCTTGAGGCCTGATTTTCAGGATGCTTAAATTCCTCAAACCCACCCCACTGCCCTCCAATCTGGACCTAAATCAACAATCTACTGGGATGGGAACCCAGTTCCCACCCAGAACCACTTAATGAAAAATTTCTATCTAACTAAAATCCCTCCAGCTGCAATCTAAGTCCTTTTGTTTATTTTTACTCAAATGGCTAACAGCTGGCACCACCTTCCATGTAAAATTATTTCATGTGTTTGAAAACAGTGATTAATTCATACCTTGGTCTTCACTTCTCCAGGCCACAAAAATCAGTTCACTTCTAGAATCTTTTAAACATCTTCTACTTTTATCTCTGGTCTCCAGAGTCCTATTGGTGTTTGGAATCATCAAGTAGCCAGAAATAAGTGAAACACATTCTACAGTTTGGGGAGGTTACTTTGCTTTACCTTAAAACCCTAGTGGAAGGACTTTAGGGTGGGCTCTGGCAGAGGGCTGGCTGGAGGTTGCTCTCCTCACACAAAAACAACTCCCCTGACCCAGTTTTATGGAGTAATGATGGCTGTGGGTGTGGGGAGAGATTGCACATGTGAAAATGTAGAGCCTAACAATTTTAAAAGTCACCATTAAAAATAGACAAAAGCTGGGAAAAGGGTTTTATGTTGACATGCTAATTACTATCTGGCTACCTTATGTTTGTATAGCACAGTTTATCTAAGCATCTCAGAACAAATATGCCTTATTCACAGATGAGATTCTGGGATGGTCTTAGGGGTGAGGAGAGGGATGGGAATCCACAGCCAAGGTCAGCCCCAAAAGCTGGGCGGTAGAGTCTCTAAACCTTACAGACCAGCAGTAAGTATTCCATTAAATCTCAAGCCTTCATCAAGTGCCTGACCCTCAACAGGCATGCAGTGAGAATTAGTTGAACTGAAATATCCGACGGTGGGGAGGAGAACCTTCTTAGTTTGGGCAGTTCTCAGTGATGGGAGAAAACTGAGGTGGGGGGAGGACTGCTCAGAGATACACAAGGGAACAATTACATAACAATGAAATAGGCCTTAAGCCGGGTACATGCTCAGGGATATGGGAGAGAACATCCAATCAGGCTAGAATATTGGGGCAGGGAGGCTTGATTTGCAGAGCTTAGCCTTTAGGGAAAATCAGTGCTGAGGACAGAAATGGCTCCAGAATAGTCAGACTGCATAGCTGAGGGAGATCTAAAGCCAAAGGAGACACCGGGCAGGGAGTGTGAAAGTGCCATATGCTCTGCCAAGAAGTTCATCTATTATCTATAGATAGTATAAAGCCAAAACCTACTGTGTTTTATCTTTTAATTTTATTACTGAAGTTTTCAAATATATACAAATGCAAATAGTATAATAAACCCCATGTGAGCCCCACTACCCAGCTTCAACAATTATCAGCACAAGGTCAGTCTTATTTCACCTATGCTGTCACTAATCCCCCTTGCCTCCCTCCTCCACTGGATAATTCTAAAGTAAATCCCAAATATGGTATGATTTCACTAGTGAACACTTCAGTAGCTAACCAAGACTTTTACGATCTGATGTGATCAGATCTATCGGGGCAGGAAGTGAAGAGACAGGTTATGAGAATTTCAGCAAGGAAGTAAGAAAGAGCCTACACCAAGCAGCAGCAGTGAAGGTGGGGAAGTAATGAGATGCTAAGGAACCTTTTCCTTAAGAGATCTTCCTACTCAGAAGATGGCAAGAAGTGGGGAGAGTATACAAGGCACTGAGGTTAACTGGGTTTGGATGAGGAGAATGGAGATGTCTAATAAGAAACGGAGGAAATGCAGAGTTGGGGAGATGTGTTTAGTTTTGGATATGTTCGGTTTGACAGGCCAATTGGACATGTAGGTAGAATGAAAATGCTAGGCCAAGAGATGAAAGAGAATGAGCTGATCCAGAGAAGAGGATGAGGGGAAAAATCCAATTTAACTCAATTAATATTTGAAAATAGACGAGTGGCTGGGATAGGTACTAGGACAGAGAAATGGTCCCTACACTCAGGGAACTTTCAGTCTAGTTAGAGAAATAGACAGATTACCTGTATAAACAAACAAATGCAAAATTATTAACAGGATAGGTGCTTAAAAAAATTTATCAAAAGGGGGACATAACCTGAAGTTAAGATCTGATAGAGAGAGGAGTTAAATTTCAGAGAAAGTCAGAAAGCAGAGCAGGAAATGCTAAGAAATGGTAAAATGGTCCAGTTAGTGACAAGAGAATGGGAGGGGGGAAAAGCAGCTGAGAAGTAGGTAGGGGGCAGAATTCCCAGGTTTCTGAGTTCTAGAAACTTGAAATGGGGGACAATGGAAGAGGATTAGGTAAAAAGCACTGGGTCTAAGCAATGCAAAAGAAAGCAAGGGGCTTTCTTTAAGCATTACAAATGGAATCCTAGAAAGGTCTAGTACCCATTCAGGCCATGGCTTAAACTTGAAGTCAGAGTTAACTGGGCCTTAATATCTATATATGATTTAAGACATGCAGCACAAAACTAAGTAATTGTGTTAAGTGTCTTGACATGCCCACAGGTCTGCAAGCTTCATGTACCATGTATGCCCATGTCACTGGTGTCCTGAAGGTTTTGGCACAGTACCTAGCATAAAGGAGGTGTCCAATAAATAACATGCACTTTCACAGGCATTATCTCATTTACTCTTTACAACAAAAGGTTAAAGAAGAGGAATCATGCTCCCCCATTTTACTGGTAGAGAAGATGCCAGTCACTTAGGGAAAGGATTAACAGAGTTACTGGCTAACAGGAAGGAGTCACTGTACAGACATGAGAGCTAAGGGAAAAGGGAGTGGAGCTCAGGGAAGCCATGCAGCTTAGGGCATGTAATGTCAAGCAATACTAAGGGGCGTGAGCTTGGGAATGAGATCAAGCTTGGATCTAAACATCCCAGTGCTGCCTGATGCTTACTAGTGACATAGCTTTCTCATCTCTAAAATGGGGGGAAGTTGTCTCCAATTTCACCAGCTTAATGTGAAGAACAAATAGTGACATATGTAAAGCATCTAGCAGAATGCCTGGAACACAATAAGCACTTGATAACAGCAAGATCTGCTACCTTTTATGAGACTAATGTGGATGTAGCTTCACTGTCAACGAAGTGGGGCCTTTAGGCTCTGAGTGAGTGCTCTGGGATAAGCATAGCCCTATGGGAACACAGAGATATGAGGTCTTGGGAAACCTACACAGACCCTGGGGGAGGAGGAGCTGCAGGGGCTGTACACCTGCAGCCCGAGGGTTCACCCAATGAACTACTTGAGCCAAAGTGAATGCTAAGCCCAGCAGTCATGGCTAGAATCAAAATTCATTTATTACTGAAGCAGTTTAACAGCAGAGACATTTAACATAATCCCATGGCTCAATGCCAATCTGGAAGACGTGGTTCAAATCTCAGGATGTGAGGGTTGATCACTCAGAGATACAGGAGAACTGACGGTGGAGGCCTGTCCATTGCCACTTTAAGATCATGGCCAACCCTGTATATCCATAGAGATGGGCTGGTTGTGCTCTTCCGTGTAGGTAAAATGAAGATAGTGGTAATGAAAAATCTCTCCCCAAAGCTCATCCACCTTAGGAAAATAAGATACTTTTAAATAATTCATTGATAATCAGAAGGTATTTCCAAATCATAATTACTAAATGACATCGACATCTCTAAATTGACTTGGTCTGTGGCTTAAGAACTCAACTGACAGGCTCCTGTAGCAGGAAAGGAACCAAAATTGCAATGACCCACATGAATACTGAAGCAACTACCTCCAAATTAGGAGTTGAACTACAATGACCATGATGACCCATCTCCCAAGAGCTATTTCACTTGAGAAGTTCTCCATCTAAGAATACATTTCTACTTTTCCAAAACCCTGCCCTCAATTCATTCAAGAATTTTTTTCTTAGCAAGGTTAATCTGGAGTGGAATGTGCTATATCTGTCCTCAGGCCAAGAGGTGGCACTGAGTCTAACAGGTGTAAACAAAAGGTATGAATTTGGTGAGACTGATAGGCTTATAACTCTCTACACTTAAAAGAAGGTTTTCAACACAAGTTACTTCAGAAATAATAAATCTTTCATCAGACTGTGTAGGACAATGTGCTCCCAGGTATGTGAGATCAAAACTGAACTCTTAATGTCTGCTATCCCAGAAGTTCATTAAACACTGCTATATGGCACTCAAGGTTTAGTTTTAAGATGTGTGTTCATTTTCATCCAAGAAACAGCTACAAGTATAGGCAGAATATGTGTCACAGTTGGCTCGCCTAGCATATCCTGCATGAATAGTCAGCAAAAAAGATAAGACGTTTACAGATTTTAAAAGCCCACCAACAGCAATACATGAACTATAATGACAGGACAAAGGCTGACTCCAAAGGACATTCAATTTGATAAAGGTGTCACTATTCACAGTTATACTCCTTCCATTATATTTTTCTTCTAAAAGAATGTATTTAACACTTTCTTCAATTTTCCCTAGAAATGCATCTTTTGCTAAATGACAGATAAATTCCACCAAGAAATTTAAGACTGATTTTTTTTTTTTTACCTTCACCACCCCAATCTTCTATAAAGAGGCAACATTTCCAACATGAAAATATTTTAGCAAGCATAGTGTCAAGTTAAAGTGGTATCTTTGCCATAGTGGGTAAAGGGGAGGATGGCAGGGACTAGAAATGGAAAAAGAATTTTTAAATCCCTGTTGCATTATCTACCAGATGTAAGTGAATAATAACTAATATGTCTGCAGCCTCAGCCTTAATCTTAAAACAAATGATAGTATTCAAATATAATATTTCACACATGCAGACTGATAACAGGTTTTTCCTTCCTTTATTTCTTGAAGATTCTGTGAACGACACAATACAAAGTACAATGTATTTAATGAAAGGTTTCCAGGCTGATTTCCCTACAGGTTATTTTCTTTCTTTTCTTTGGAACCCACACACGCGGTATACTGCAGGGACCAAGGGTGTATATAAAAATAAACTATGAGCCAGTATCAGAGCTGATACCCTTCTCCTGCAGGGGCAAGTGAATTATTAGATCTGTGTCATGAGTGGTTTTTTTTAATATGCCATTGTTCCCACTTGAGCACATTAAATTTTCCATATCCACTTTTAAACCAATATAACCTTTTTTTCCTTGTTCATAATGTTCATGCTGTACATTAACAGGCAGAAAATCCAATAGCTTAAGTCATCATATAGTAGTTATATGTAAAGCTTACTGGATGAAAACCTTTTGCATTTTCCCCCTCTTTGAACTAGTACTATATGGAGTTGGCTAAAACCCTAGGAAAAAAATTATACCTCAAGGGAAACTGTACTAATTTTTTTTGTCTTTTATGATTGATCACAAATCTATTTTGAACATTACACTTTTTTTTAAAGTTTATTATAACTCTGGTTCAACATCTTCTAGCCCAACAAATTGAAGGTGCTGGAATCTTTTGGTCTGGAAGATGTGTTTGCCAATTATTTTTGCACTAGTGCACATAAACAGGGAGGACTGGATCTTAGGTATGAGTTATATATTCCTGTACAAAATAATTGTATATTCTATGAAGACTGATTCTTTTTCTGGAGAAATATACAACAACACAAGGGAAATCTTGTACTAGCAACATAACTGAAGTGGCAAGATACAATATTAGAAAAACAGAGCTACTTTCATTACTGTGATGCTGTGTGTCAGAATGTCTCTCCTTAATGAACCTGTTTGCAATAAGACTCCGGGTGCAAAGAGGCTATTTAGAGAGACTATTGTGTCTATAGCGAGTCCTTCAAATATCTTCCCACCATTAGACATGCCGCATTGACCAATTCTGTCCTGATTGCTGTTCTTTTTACTATCAAGGGACACTCTTGCCCAGACAGACGGATGGATCAGACATTGCAGTTCATAAAATGTTTACACTATACACACACACACACACACACACACACACACACACACACACACGTACTATAGTACAAGCTACTGAGCTCCAGATCACACAGGGAGTTGAATGTGGCAGTGTCATATGAAGGCTTATGACTTTCCAATATCAATGAAAGGATTTAGGTTAAACTTTGCTCATCCAGCCTGCCTGTCACTCTCAACGAAAAGCCTCCCTCCCGCCCTTTCAGTATATGCCCATACCCATTGCTCACATGGGATCACTTCAGCCAAGTGTTTTCTGTGTCAAAAGGTTTTCTTATTCTGTTGAGATCTTTCTAATAGCTAACAAGAAAAGAGGACTACATATGTCATGCTATCAAAAAAAGGGCCAGGGGCAGTGCAATAATAATAATAAAAGAATAGTCCAAAAGCCTTCCTAGAAAGATTTTAAATTCCAACTCACAATGACAGCCTCTGAAAACAAGGGACTTGTCCCTAAAGTAACTGAAGCATCTCTGGCTAAATCAGTGGCCTTTTTACCAAGTCTAAACATGTCAGTCTGAGGAGCTTGGAGAAAAGTTTCCTTTCATGTTACTCTGCACATGTTCTTATCAGCTGCTGGGTGTTGCTTTAGCCTCATACCCTCACACACCTACAGGCCAACTGATCCTCTAAAAAAGCCTTTTTCCTCTTACGCTTTCTCTAACAGTATATCCTTTCTATTCAAATACAAATAATGTGCCTGCCATTCAACTGCAGGGTTTTTTTTACCCCTCTCATCCCAGTTGTCGAATAGAAAGAACTTGGAACCCAAAGGTCCAAATCGCCGGTATACTGATAAGTACAACTACTAATAGTTATATCTGATAAGGAACCAGAGAATTACACACAGAACTGAATCTGGATCCAATGAACCAAATACATCCAATGACAGTCTCAATTCCCATTGTTTTAAAATTTCTGTCACCTCCTCCTTTTTTCTGGGCTCAACCTTATATTCTAGCATATCTGACATATAGACCATCACCTGTTCTGTGGCTAATTTCCAAAGCCATTTGGAATATCTACATTTCAACGTTTATTTTCTCATCCAATTTTTAAATCTCCATTGTGATAAAATTTTAAAATAGTGCATCTATTAAAATTTCTTTAAACATTTATTAATAACTTACAAGCATTTCTTAATCAAGATTATTTGCATTATTGTGAACCTGTTTAAACATACTGAGTATCTGCCTGAAGATTTAGGAGCTGGAGGGACAGGTACATAGAGATCTAGCAGCATCACCCATTTTCGGCAAAGAAAATTATAAGTGATTTAAGGAAACTTGTCTTGGTCCAAACAACCCAGAACCCTAAATCAGGCCTCTGGACACCTTTTCTACTGGCATTTCTACACAACACTGTAATTCTATATCCAGTGACCCTCCTGTATGTTACCAATAAAGGTTTTTGTTTTTTAAACAAGTGCCAGAGCTAATAACATATGCTCAGTTATATCACCATGTCCTACAGTAAAGAGAAAAAGACTATAGGTAATTATGAAGAATATAGATAATCCAAAAATT
This sequence comes from Indri indri, assembly GCA_004363605.1. Lineage (NCBI taxonomy): Eukaryota > Metazoa > Chordata > Mammalia > Primates > Indriidae > Indri > Indri indri. The sequence goes on along the minus strand of RJWJ010001579.1, from coordinate 47,017 downwards.
ATTTCTATGTTCCTTTAGAACAGTTATTCTCAAAGAATGGTCTCAGGACCAGCAGCATCTAGGAACTCGTTAGAAATCAAATTCTCAGGCCCTCGCCTGGATCTACAGAATCTGAAGACCTAGGTCCAGCAATCTGTGATCACAGGAGATGTGCAAGTGATCCTGACGCATGCTCAAGTTTAATAACCATGGCTTTAGAATATACAATATGACTTACTTAAGTCCATATTAAAATTATTTAAAATGGCTAACGCTCCTTAAGGATATAATCAACTGGTGGCTATAGGCCAAAAAACAAACACAAAGGAAGAAAAAAGAGACCTGGATTTGGGAATTTACAATGCCCTTAATTGTAATATCCCAATTTAGGGCAACAGGCAATTAAGTGTAAACACGTGTTTTTTAATTGTACTATATAATATGAACCACTAATTCTTTTATTTGCAAGAAAGTAAGCACTTTCATAATAATTATTAAAATTTACATAATTTCAAGTTTGAGATGATGTGATAGAAAATATAATGGAAACAAATTAACAAGGTTAATCATAGGATTGATGGAAAGAAACATTAGCCAACATGAAGGTGTAATTATTTAAAAGTTAAAGCTCAGATAGGACAGCAATATGGGGCAGACAAAGGTAAGATGAAGAGTCTTTGCCAAGGTAGAGGTGGGGGTATGAAGAGATTAGAACACTAGCACCTGCCTAAGAGCAAAACAAGAAAGTGAAAAGAGAGAAAGTGGGACATTCTACCACATAAACTGTAATATTACAAAAGACCTGCAAAAGGTAAGAGGACCAAGTTTGAACTGAATTTGTCACTAAACCTCAGAAAAATTATTTCATGAGAATGGCTACTTAGGAGGTAAAAAGTATGTCAGAATTACTCATGATGCCAAATCAAAACTGTTTATAATAACAAGAAGTTGGATACAACCTAAACGTCCACTCAGGGAGAACCTGCTGGAAGGAATTATGAGACTTCCATACAATGGAATTCTAGAAGGCCACAAAAAATAATGTACATCCATTACTGAACACTGAAAAATATCTACATTGACGAGTAGAAAAAAGAAATTAAGCAAAACAATTAGTATGATCCAACTTCCATTTCAAAAACCATGTTAACACATACATGTATATGTGTGCATAGAATAAAATCCAGAAAACTATAAACTACAATGGCCACAGCAGGTATTGGATTACAACTGAATTTTATTTTCTTCTCCCTTTTTCTCTATTTTCTGAATTTTCTTGCTTTATAAGTGAAAAACAATTATTCTCATAATGAGGAAATCATAAAAATACACACATACAGATTTTTTCGTAAGGCAATAAATGATGTTCTCTACTGGCAGGGATCCAAGGGAGTACTGCTGCCAGGCAGAGGTACTAAAGCAATGATAAAATTCCAGAGACGTCATGAAAACAGGATTCAAAGACAAAGACACAGACTTTCAAAGAAAAGAAACCCCAAACTACTATATCTTAATGTATATACATATTTCCTCTTTTCAGCCAAAAAATAAAAAAGAAATTATCATCAAACTGATCTAAACCACTTTATTCAAAACAATAATCCAAATAAGAAATAGAAAGGACATAGTTTACTAAGCACATACTATGTATCAGACACTTTCACATAGTATTTCCTTCATGGCGACTTGCAAGTTATCATCTCTATTTCGCAGATAAGAGGCTCAAAGGGAACAAACACACTTCTGATACACCATGGACCCTAGAGCTCATGCCCAGTTTACTTTCAAGCCTGAGCCCTTTCCACTGTACCAATCTCCAAAAGAGATCCTTAACACATAGGTTTTTGTTGTTGTTATTTTGTTTTCTGAGTCAGAGTCTCGTTCTGACTCCCCAGCTAGAGGGCAGAGACATCATCATAGCTCTCTGCAACCTCAAACTCCTGGGCTCAAGTGATCCTCCTGCCTCACTCAGCCTCCCAAGTAGCTGAGACTACAGGGGTAGGCCAACACACCGGGCTGATTTTTCTATTTTTTTTTTTTTTTGAGATTTTCCTATTTTGGGGGGTCTCACTCTTGCTCAGGCTGGTCTCAAACTCCTGCCCTCAAGCGATCCTCCCGCCTCAGCCTCCTGAAGTGCTAGGATTACAGGCACACACCACCACGCCTGGCTTAACACATAGTTTTAAAGTGGTATAAGCTAAAATTTGGGATGCCCAAACAACTTCAGAAAGGACCCCATTACCTCTGTTAAATACAAAATAAATATGAGAGATATGAAGAGCAGAAAAGGCAGCTAGAGCCCAGTGTGAGGCAGCCATGCAGGGTATGTTAAGGGCTTCTGACCTGTAAAGGAAAATGACATTTTTGGAAATGTTCCTTTTGCTTTTGGGGATCATAGTGGTAATGCAATGATCAAACTAAAGATGTTGATTAGATCGTTACCAGAGGGAGAGGAAAGCAGATTTAAGAAGTATTAATATTTAAGAGGCGAAACTGACAAGATCTACTGACTGATGTGATATTCTCTTAAGCCCAACAACCATCTGAACTTAATTCTAAACATATTTACATACAGCTTCAACACTAACAAGCTTTGAAGGCATCTCCAATTCGGGGTCTTGCAATGTCAGTTCTTTCTTAGTTTTTGCCTTTTTAGAGCACATCTACCCAAATTCATTTAGATATTTAAAGGTATTTGATTCACCAACTGATGAATAAACAATGAAATATTATTAGGCAAAAAAAGGAATGAAATACTGATATACAGTACAATATGGATGAACCTTGAAAATATAAAAGTAAAAGAAGCTTGTCACAAAATACCCAATACAGTATAATTCCATTAGTATGAAATAGCCAGAATAGGCAAATCCATAGAGAAAAATATCAGTGGCTGCCTATAGCTAGGGGAATGGCAGTGTTGGGGAGTGAAAGCTAAAGGTTATGGGTTTTTTTTGAGGTAATAAAAATGTTCTAAAATTGGCTGTGGTGATGGCTGGGCACTATGAATATACTAAAATCCACTAAAACTAATAAAAACATCTTAAGTAGGTGAATTGTATGATATAAATTATATTGAAATAAAGCTTTTTTAAAAAAGTATTTAGGTTTTTTCAGGTTCTTACTGAGTATGATGTATTAGGCACAAAGGTAGACACAGGATGAACAGATGAAGACACCAGGACTTCAGTCCTGGAAGAGCACAATATCTACAAAAAATAATACCCCTGTAAAATAAGTGGTTTCTAGTATTAGGATCATCTACTGGGTTCTGTGAGAAACAATCCTCTTGACAACTTTAAGAAAATATATTTACCTAAGAAACAATTCCATTTTTCTTGTGATTCCTAATTCTATTGAGGCATTTATCTACAAACAGATATATTCTAGGTCACTAACCAAAAAGGTTACTTAATCATGCACTTAAAGAACATTTCCTATAAAAGATATAATTCTTCTGTTTTAAAAAGAAAAATCGCTCAATAAAACACTTTTAGAGATCCGTGGGAACTCCAAAAAAACTGGATATAAGAGTTTTACATTTTTATTAACAAATAGTAACACTAGCCATTAGTTTCATGTCCAGCTGTGTAACATCTAGTTCATCTTATGCTTTTACTTGAACAGATATCATGGAGATTCATTTTCAAATCTGCTCCACAAACAGGTATCTTGGAGACCACTTGTCTAAATTGACAAAGATGTGGATTCAAGATCTCATGTTATCAGTGCTGGACTGATATTTGGTACTGGGGGCGGGGGGTTGGGGGAGAAGAGACAAACAGTGCATGTGTATGAAAAGAAGCAGGGGCACAGAAGAAATGCCCATACCCTTTTATTACCCAAAGGAAACAATGACAGACTTAATTAAATGTTTAAATATAATACAAATACACTCACGGCAGCAATATTTAAAATAGCAAGAAGTTAGAAACAAACTTTTCCAATAATAGGGGTTGTATAAATAAATAATAGTTCATGACAGAATACAATATAGCTATTAAAATTTCTATTTTACAAGTACCCAATGATATGAAAACAGTATGCTTTTTCTATTAAGTGCAAAATAACAGTTATAAAATAGCATATTTCATATCATCTCAATTTTATAAAACCAAAGATGCAAAGGAGAAAATTTAAAGGAAGTTACAAAATGACAAGATTATCTACATAATATGTTTATGATTTTTAATTTTTGGTAGTTTTATATATTTCAAATTTTCTACAATAAATTGAGTATTTTGGGGGGGAGGAGAGTTTGTAGTTTGTAGTCATTTCTCATCTTCTCATCAAATAAAATGCAGAGGAAAAATTTTCTGATCCAAAATGAGAGTTCTAGCTATCTGAGTTCTAGTTGCCTAAAGTTTTAACATACTAGTCTTCCAATGGGCCAAATTTTCTATTTATTCTGGACTTTTACCAATGCTGTTCCTTGTGCCAGGAACATTTGTAGCCTCTCTTCTTACACCCTTTCATTTGGCTAACTCTGAAGAATAAGGAGGCAGAGGTGTCACTTCCTCCAGGAAGTCTTTGGGCACCACTCCTATAAGTGCTGATGGACCTCTGGGCGTAGGGTTGTACAGTATTTACCATAGTTCATGGTATCGTGGTTGCCTAGTTTCATATTCTCCTCCCCTACCAGACTCTAAGCTACTTTGAGGGCCAAAAATATTTCTGCTGTGTTCACCACTATATCCATTATAGTTCCTAGCACATAGTAAGAACTTGATAAATATTTTTTAATGAATTAATATATTAGCAGATGAATAAGTAAATAGTCCCCCTTAGAGGCTAAGCATGCCCAATTCTTAGAAGCATTTACTTTGACGTAAACCAGGGGTGTGTGTTGCATGTAATGAAAACATTAGAGTGTAATCATTCAGTACTTTAAGCAAAAGACAAGTCTTATGTTGTTCCCATTTTCAGAGTTCAAAAATCTGAAAGAATGACTGGAATAGAAAGTTAAATATATCCAACAGCAGTGTATTAAATATGTTAATGTCTGAAATATACCACTTGCAAATAAACAGAAGTAAGGTGCAATTAAGGGAGACAATTAAAACAGATTATATCATATTTCCTAAACTTGGTTACCAAAGATAAGATTCAGATGTTGCTTTTATTCATAAGCTTTGAAAAGTAAATTAAACATTCTGCACACTGCTCACCATAAATCTTAACTTGCCATTCAAATTTAATCTAAACACAAACATAACCCTAAAACCTCCTCCTGTCCCACAAATACTCACACAACCAAAATCTGATTTCCAGGATGACAGTTTTGCTCCACAAGTACAATATTTATGCTGAAGAGATAAATTATGCAAATCACAATGGTTTATGCTTATGTAATATCTAAGCTTATTCTTTAAAATCTACAAATTTACCCAAAGCTCAGGTTGTCTAATGAAACAATTTTACTATTTAGCACAGTTTTAATATTGATTTAGATTTAAGATCTATTTGGGAAGAGCTGATAAAAGCTTCAAACAATATGAGCTGCTCTGTATTATTTACTTAGCACTTGATCATAGTATCTATACAACAAACTCAAGCTAAAAATTAATTCACAAATTAAACCTCTATTTCATTTAAACCTCTACTATACTCACCTTCCTTCCATGCTTGTCTAAAAATATTAAAAAATTTAATATGAAATATGCAGGCCATGTTTAAACTAGATCACTCATCACTAATCTCAGTTATGAGACAACCTAATTAGCCAAAAGTACATTGGTAAATTTTCCAACTACAAATTTTGTAATTCTTTTAAATTTTAAAAAGTTTTTCTGATACATACATAAAAATGTTAGAAGGTTTTTTTAAAAGAATTAAAAACTTCAAGCTAAGTGATTAGGGACACTTCAACTAATAGGAGAATAGCATCCAACTTTCTTTTCCTTTTGGCAAAAATTCAAAACTTCTGCTTAAAACAAAGAAATCCTATTCAAGGAATAGAGGGAAGCATCACATGAATAAGAAACAAACATGACTATCTTCTTAGCTCAAGAGACTTCGCCACCGCACTGTTCTAACACTGGTGATTCCAGGAGCACAGTCCCAGCCCTGGAGTTGCTCACAGAGGGTTGGGGAAGATGGGGCATGTAAACAGATAATTAGGGTTCCGTGTGCTCAGTGGATGCTGCCCTAAGGTCTTTGCAGTAATCTGGTGCTACTTTTTTTCATTGAGTAGTTACTTGGGCACCTACCACTACTAAAAATAAATAAGACAAAGTACTTTCAAGAATTTTTAAATCTAGTTTGGAACACTACACAAATGTACAAATAATTGTCCCACAAGGGACAAAGTAATACATGCCTTAAGAAAAAGACTGTAAAATAAGAGGAATGCCTAGGAAACAATAGGGCTAGGACACAGCATCAAAAGTGTGTTGGAGAGAGATGGAGGTAGAAAGATAAGCTGGCCTACCATCAAGGAGGGCATTGAGTACAGAGTTACTTACAGCTTAGTTCAGTCTAGAGAGAGTCTGCGATAAGGGAAGTTTTGGCACTGAGCAGTGACAAAATCAAAGAATTTCGAAAAAACCTTCAATCCCAATCTCCAGTGCCCTGGAGAGAGCTTGCCAGTGAAGTGACCAGTTACTACAAAAAGCCTACAGTAGGGCAATGAGAATGAAAAGGAGCAAAAGAGACATGAATTCACTTTATAAACCACCCCCTGCCCTGCAACTCCATAGCACGCATAATGAGACTTTTTTTAAAAGAGGGGACCATTCCAGGAGACAATGTAAACTAAAACGATCTACTTACAGGACTGGGCAAATGATGGGAATAGGAAAAGAAACAAGAAGAAGATGATCATTCAAGTTTTAAAGCCTATGAGGCTGGGAGAACAACTGTCACTTCTAGAGGCTGAGGTTTCTCTGTATGTGCTTATACTACAAAGCATTTCAGAGACAGCTTCTGGTGTGGTTTTTTGGAAAGGGAATGTGCTTGCACTGAACAGAAATAACTAGAATCTTAAGCCCACCTGTGCTGAATCCAACTTCCCACTAGGGAAGGCTAATTTGTGTCCACACTTAAGCTCCCACTGCAGTGCAAGACTAGACTGCCCAGGCCTTAAAGTATCCCACCGGCATGGTTTCAGTCAGGGCCTTCACCTCCTGTTTGACACTATGGATGAGTAGCTGTTCTACCTTTCACAGAGGCCAGAATTGTAAGAAGTTATACCACAACTGAAGGCTTTTGGCCAGAGAAAGAGTGAGTGGATCAGGTGACTACTTAAGCTGATGGGAGTTCTTGCTACATATTTCTTGAAGGGGACAACTCAAATGCAGGTTTAGTAGGACCTTAAAGCTTGTATACTTTGGGAGACCTTCTTTAAGAAACAGCATGCAAGAATATATGCAAACTTTACAAAAACAAATGACTATGTGAACACATCACTGGGGCCCTTGAAGAAAAATCCACCTCCAGGCACATGCATGTATTTAGAAGCACAGTCATAAAGTTCAATGGAACCTCTGCGGAAACTGAAAGGAAGGTGACAGTCTCAGGAATCACAGACATCTTCATTTGTAAGAAGCAGCAGCTAATGTCCCTGAACAGCACCAAAAGAGTTAAAATTACCCAAGAAAATGCAGGCAAAAAGAGTTGAGTGGCTTAGACTGGCTGATTACTCTTCTAAGGATCTCATTTGACAGGAGTAAAATACAAAGAAAGTGTGTGCCGATTTTTACAGAAAACATATGGGAACTTACCTGGGGAAATTTGCTTTCTCTTAACTAAACAAGGAGTCCTTTCAGGTATTTTGAGTTGCAATTGAGAAGGACATTCTTAATCATAGAAAATGTGGAGAAAGAGTAAGCCACCGGAGAACAGTGACCATGATGCGTTAATATTCAACTTCATTCCTGGGAAGGTGGAGGAAGACTAGAAGAGGACTTACATTTTTACATACAAAGACCCGGTATAGAAGGAAGGGAGGAAAAAATCAGTCTCTCTACCTGAATAAGCTTACGTACAAGAGAGATTTTTTTAAAAGAAAGATTAACAAATATTAAAGAAAATTAATTTTCCCCCCAAACTAAAAAGGAAATGTAAACTGGTAAAGCAAGAGCTCCCTTTTCTGCCCTGGATGCCCTGTGTACCCAGGGTTCCATGAGAATGAATGCTTGGGGCAAACAAATTTCATCGGAACCCTATCTCTAGCTCTGAACTCCACCTGCAGGGGAGGGGGAGATGCCCTGTACCAAATGTGGGGGGTTGAGCTCTGGTGGGAACCCACAGGATGACTGTGGCCTAGGTGGGGCAGAAGGATCAAAACCGCAAAGATGAGCACCCCCAAGGGAAGGTCTTTGATCTGCAGCACAATAACCCCCACCCTGCAACTGGCCCCTTCTGCTCTCCCATCCGCAAACTCAACTCCCACCCAGCTAGTCAGGCAGCTTCTTCCCTTTCCTACTTGTTAGTGGGAAGAGACTGGAAAGAGCAAAAGATCTGGCAATCAATGATTAAACAGGACAGGCTAGAGAAGAGTAACAGTGATTCCAGGCTCCCTTGGAAATAATAAATGGCAGAAGGGACAGGAAGAGAGCCAATTAGTGCATTCCCAAGCAAGAGAGAGCTAAGGCCAAAGAAAAGAAAGGAATTAAACACCAATTTTGCCAGTCTGCCTACTTCAGCAACATCTTTCTTCACTGATACGAAGCTGACAAGCAACCAAGACAAAGGCATAAAACTTCCAACAGTGGCAAGAGCCCTGGGCAGGGAGAAACTATTTCTGCCTCCATCATCATCTGTGATCCTGAGCGAGTCATCTCAGCTCCCTCTCTAGACTTCACCCCTTTTAACTGTAAAATGAAGGATGGGGAAACTAATATTAGTTGAGTCCTTCTGCTGCTAGCATTCTAGAACTCTAAATGTAAAAGAATATGGGCTCTAGAGCCAGAATGCCTGGGTTTAAATCCCAGCTCTGCCAGAACTAGCTATCTTGACTTTGTCAAGTTACCTCTTTGTGCCTCAATTTCCCCACCTATAAGATAGGAGAATGATACTCTTTACCTCATGGTGCTATCCTGAGGATGAAATGTTATGTTAGCTGAAAATATGGTAGTGAGCTTACTTTGTATCCAGTACCTCTTGGGAATAGGCATTTGTGTGGTAAATCACCTTTCTCTGAAAAGTTCCTCCTGGGGGGAGCAACTATTCTGGCTACCACTTCCCAGGCTGTGTCCCCTCCTACGCCAGAGGTAGACAATACTGATCAAGCATAGAATTCTCCCCTTAGCCTGGATGTAGCTTCAGAACCCTCACTGTATCAGAGCTTGCACAAAAGATGAGTCAGCCGCATCCTAAATATGGGTAATATTGTGTTCCTTCATCACTACTTCCATCCCATGTGGTTCAAACTGGGTCAAAGGTAGTACCTTCAAAAATGCAGTTCCAGAGAACTCCTTCTGGTGGAAAGGATTTCCAGGATCTTTTCAAAAGAGAATCCACGGCCTGGAGCTAGTTCATGACTACTGAATTCTGTGACTTCCAGCTCCACAGACCAAGCAAGCCATAGCTTCTCTGGAGACATTTATTCTACATTATCTGTGGAAAACAATGGGTAACCGCAGATGAACTGAGTTAGCTGATACTATATGAAGAGGACACTCATCTCAAAAGTGACAACTTTGATTTGGTGATAGTCTACAGTCCAAAGCAAGGCCTTGGGAGCAAATTCTTGGTGGCGATGTGGTGAGCTGAAGAGAAAAGAGAGCCCTTTAGTTAAGCTCCCTTTTCCTTTTTCCCCAGCAAATGTGACTCAGGCAAAGATCAGAGGGTAAGGAAGGAGACTGCAACTCCTTCACATGCCCCACACCCTGCTGGGCTTCCCCGCAGGACAGTCCTGCACACCTCAGCCTCAACATGTCCACCACGCAGGGCCTCCTCTTTCCCACCTGTTGTTACACCTATATTCCCTACCTCAGGTGAGACCAACTGCACCTCCTACACATGTCTCACACCAAGCCCTTCCCTTGCAACTCTATTCCCTCTACTCCATTAGCACCTGGCTGAATCACAACAAAAGCCGATAGTCTTGCTCCTCTCTAATCCTTCCTCCAATCAAATCTCACAGATAATTCTGCTTAAAACCCAAAGGTTCTTACATGCAACAACATGGATGAATCTCAAAGGTATTATGCTAAGTGAAAGAGACAGACTTAAAAGATTACATACTGTATGATTCCATTTATACAACATTCTGGAAAAGACAAAACTATAATAGGGGCAGAAAACAGATCAGTGGTTGCTAGGGACTGGGAGAGGTTAGTCATTCGGGAGCTCTGAGGGATTTTGGGAGCTGGTATAAATGTTCTTCATCTCGATTGTGATTTTGGTTACAGTATTTCTGTCAAACATACCGAATATACAATAAGATGGGTCAATTTTACTGTGTATAAATTATACCTTAATATAAAAGAAACTGGGGGAAAAACCCTATGGACTCTCCCCATTGCCTACAAGTTCTGTGGCGTTTCTGATCTGGTCCCTGTCATGCCCTACACACTCCAACAACACCCAACTTCTTAAAATGTCCTGTGCTCTCCATGCAGAAGTTTTTAAGCAGCGCCTCACTCTTCAACACAGCTTTTCCAAATTAACTCCTAAGTCCTCCAGGCTGTCTCCAAGCTGCCTTTCCCACCTCTCATACTCTCAGGCCATATGTTAGATGCCCTTCCTCTTGGCTCTCATAATGCCTAGTTTTTCCTTACCTTATGTATTATACACATTATAGGCATGTGTTGCAATGTAATGATCTTGTCTCTCATCAATCAACTGAAATGAGAATTCTCTAAGAAAAGGACTACTATTTATTCACATGTGTGTGTACCCTGGCACATGGCAGACACTCAATAAATCTATGTTGGGATAAATGTTTCATAAAGCCAGGTTTTGCTTGCCTACTTTACTACTGTATCCCACACTGACGAAAGTGCCAAGTGGGCTTGATAAATACAAGAAGCCCTCACTTTGCATGATAATGCAACACCATAAAAGTGATCATGCAATCTGAAACCATGCAAAATAATCTTAATAACCAATAGGTATATCATTTTCTATGACCTTTAAATTTTTTTTGTCAAAAGATTAAAAACTGTCTCAGTCATAAATGTATAGGAAAATGAAAAAAAGTAAAACATTTATTTAGTACTGTAATTTGCTCTATTATTTCCTTAGTTGTGCAGAAGCTTTTTAATTTAAAACATCAGAAACTCTGACAATGAAAGTGTTTTGTTTATAAAAAAAAAAATGTATCAATAGTAGTTTGAACAGGGCTGCCTTCTCACTGACTGTATAATTCATGATTCTGAATGAGTATCTTTCCCATGCCTTAGTGGACTGGCATACTCCTTTCTAAGTTTGGATTAGCTTCCAGCTTTTTATCCTTTGTGTTTTCATGGCTGTACAATAACTCTGAGAGTTCCTTTAATATGAATTTTTTGCCAGCATCCTTTTCTCTGTTACACCTTCATCCTTTTAATCACAACCATTTTCTTAATTGATGTCGATAAGTTAGTTATCCTTCACTAAGTGCCTTGGCTGCATGTATAGAGTCTCTAGAATGCTAGCAGAGTTGATATTCCCTGGGTCAGCTATTTTTTTTTTTTTTTTGTAGAACCTTTATTTGCAATTAATTCAAATTTCACTTCCAGTTTTAACACTTTCCATTTCTTTGATGCACTTTCATCACAGATTTATCACTGGAAGACAAGGAGGCAACGCAACTACACATGTTGCTGTCTGTTCATGAACAAACAACAGAAGAGCTAGTGTATGGTACTTTATATAATTACTCACAGTCAATATAACATGATAACTGAAATTTGCACTATGTTGCTGAAGGACTGGTGTGATTTAATTAACCACAGTAACTGAAAATCGTGTATGCTGGAATCATGCAAAGTGATAAATATCTGTATTTACTAAATAAAAATAAATAATTTTAGAATGAATGAACTGGATCACCCCTGGGCCAGATTTAAGAAATAGGAATTGATGCCCTTCCTAGTACACTCTCTGACTGATAATATCACAGAATTAGGCCTAGTTCCTAAAGTAGACAAGTATAGTATAGCCAAGTATAACAGATTAGAGGAGAAATCTAGATTATAATTCCAACTCTGTTACTAGTAACAAAGTTACATACTGACACTGTGCTTCTATGACTTGCCCTATTAAATAAGGTTAATAATACTATCGACTTCACAGGTCGTTATGAGGACCAAAGGAGCAACAGATAAAAAAGCATTTTTAAAATCTAACTAGATACTATCATATCAACTATACACTAGGCACTATTATTGTAAGACCTGTCCAGAAAGAAAGACATGGTCATTGGAAAGTATATAACATTGACTCCTAGTAGCTGGGAAAACCTAATTCACTATGACCCGACATCATAACCAGTTAGTTCCACAGGGACATTTTCAGGATTCTGTCAAAAGAACAAGGATGCATGATGTCCAGAGATCCAAGGAGTTAGAAAGATCATTCTAGACACCAGAAGGAGCCACAAGAGTAGAGGGGAAAAGTTCAAATACATTCAATTATTTTATTCTAGTGAACACAAGCATAAATACCAGAAGAGAACCAACTAAGAAATAAAATTTTCTTTGTAAGAATAGGAAAGGAATTATATTTATCATAAGTGTATAAAAAATAAGAATGCTATAAATACAAGGTATGTGGAGCCAACAAACTTCATTGACATTTTCAGTACCACTGACCATGAAAGTTAATAGCACTGTTTGCTGAGGTCTGATTTCACAAGGAATTCTATATGGAACAGGAACATGAGAGCCTAATAAGGATGTATGATACAAAAGCAAAGGGATTAGGTTAACTAAAATAAATGGATTCCTCTCTAAATATAATCTACTCATGAGGACACATTCAGAACATTTGTATCTCATTAGGGGTATTAAGTGAGAAAAGATTCTCAATATCAAACAGTCCTAATTATAATTCATCTTAGGAAATAAAATGAGTTCTCTTAACTAAAAGGGAGAATATACTGCGAGAAACAGCTTTAATATAATAACAGGATTGTCAACAAAGTCAAACACCAAACAAACCTAATAGCCCAAAGGAACACTGTGAAAACTGAATAACCGCTCTCTAACAATACAATGTTTTTTTAGTCTATTTCTAAACACTTTACACTTTCCTTTCTCTTATCAATCATAACAATTCAAAGTGGAAATAAGTTTCCTAAGCAAAGAGTACCCAATTATAAACAGCAGAAACAAATTAAATTAATACAAACCAAACACAAGTGTGTTTGGCCCATCACACCTTCCACCAAGGTGCCGCCAGTGGTGAAAACGAGATGGTCAAGGAGATGACTTCACGGGCCATTGAGCGTTTGCTTTGTGAAGGGTCAGTTCTAGTTTTCAATCCCACCAAAAAGGAGTACTTGCCTTTCAAGTACCCCTTGAAATAGAAAATTGAAAATAGAAATAGAAAATTCTTTAAAGGATATACTGTGGATTGTGTGACTTAGTTATAGATTATAAAACCGGAAATCAGAGGCGGCACCCAGTGCTGGGTATCAATGCCACAGGCTCTGCCCTTCTGGCTGCAGGGTGTGGTCCTGAAACTGGCCAAGATAAAATGTCTCATTGCCTCTTTGAGCATGACAGCCATGTTCCAGATGGGAAACTCTCACTACCCTCTCCTAGCAGACTCCCTCTTACAAATTATTGGCCAGAACTTAGTCCCATGCTTACTTATAGACAAGTAAACTGCCAAGCGGAATGCAATTATCATGACTGAGGGTTTTTCTTCTATATTAATCATGAGGTATCTCCTATCCCCCTCACTGAAGTCAAGGGCTTTCCTATTCTCCTCCCCACCCCCAGCCACTGGGGAAGAGAGAATTGGGATGACATCAGTATTTTTAGGATAGGCATCAGTATTTACCTCAATTATTTTAAAAGATCCATCTGACAACTATAAAAGGGGCACAACAGTCATTATCGTTATCTAGGGCTGGGTCCCTGTAAGTTAAGAGACCATGCCACTCTTAAACAAACAGGGGCACCAGAATGCAATGAACTATTTTAGTTAGGTGAGTAAGAGCTAATAAATCAAAGTGGCTTTAAAAGAAACACAATTTTTCAGCCAACAGCATGAATCAGAAGAAACAGTCTCAGTTCTCTTCAGTTTTACACTTGTCCAGTTTAGACCTGTCAGTAACTCTGTTTCTGTTTTTTTAAAAATTAGCTGTCTTTTTTTCATTTAGGCAATTCTTCCCTTTCTAGAAAAGCAGTATCAGGGTCAAGTTACAAGAGCTTATGTGACAGAAAAAAAAAATACACAATATCTTCCTATATTTGGGCTCTCAGTTAAAGGCTTATGCTGAAGGAAAATACAAATACCCTGGAAGACTCAGAATGCAAACCCCCCTTGAGGCATGGGCCTTCCATTCTGCATCTTAACTTTACAGACGGTGTTTATCTTAAAATTGGAATTGTTAGGGCCGATCTCTTTTCAAAATAGGGATGCAAATTTATGAAGTTCTTTCTTATTTTTAAGCTAAACTGCATCACATACTTCCCCCTCCTGGAACACATCCATCTTTGCCACCTCTGTGCTTTGCATTGTCCTTTCCACCTTAACACCTGCTTTACCAATTAATGCTAGCATTTCTGCCGTTCAAACTTTATCAGGTGAAATTCAGGACCCACGTCAAATGCCCCATTTTCCTTCATGCCCAGGGATAGCCCAAGACTTTGAATCATTCTTCACAGAGCTCATTCACTATCCAGTTCAACTTTCAACCTCCCTGAGGCCTTTAGCAGACCCAGGAAAGATGCAATGCTCTATAAAAGTCCCCCAAAATAATGAGAATAAAATGAAGGCTGACTACTGTTGAAAACAGGAATGCTGCCTGCATCTTTCCTCACTTTTCTTTTTTTTTTCGTGGGGGAGTCTTTCAAAGCAGTGCAGGTAGGAAGATGAGCAAAAGAAGTAGGAAGGCTCAAGAGAAGATAGTAAGAACTCCACATCTGACTGGTTTTTTTACACTCTGGAGATACCCAATCTGCACATATTTATACACAACAGAACAGACCCAGACAAATGATGACTGCTATTTCTGTTCTGTTTTTGTTTTTTTTACACACTCCAGAAATCACTGCAATACCGGAAACATTTGAGAGACTGAGCCATCTGATGACAATTACAGGAATCCTGGAAGAGAAAAGAATGCTCAGGGAAGGCCAGGCAGCCATGCAATTATAAACCCTAGCTCAGCCCCAGAGAACTCTCCACATGCTCCACATCACTGCCAGTGAGAGGTGGATGGTGACGTTGTTACTCAACATTCCCAGGCTGATCCTAAGCTCACACACACTGCTCCAGAGAGGACATCATGATTTTGGTTTGCTCGGTTTTCTCACCCTTTGAAGTAAGACACTTCATGATTGTCATGAGTTTGGTTCCCAAGGGTGTCAGTTTTATAGGAACCATGACTTTTACAGTAAAGAGATGATTTAAAAGGCAAACCACTGAAAATGCTAGCATGAAACTACAACTTTTCCAAGTTCCTTTTTTCTCTGAATTGATCTTTGTAGAATGCCAGAGAGGGGAGGTAAGGGTTGTGGTTAAGAGAAGAAGCTAACATTTACAGAGCATATCCAAGAGCAAGCCATTTTCAGGATTAAGAAGCCCTGCAAAGGAGATGGCATCCCAGTCTAATGAGAACTAAGGCTCACAGACATGATTACCCAATCCCAAAGCTCTTACATGAAGGTAATGGGGTGAAGCCCCAAATCCATCTGACTCTAGAGCCTACACTTTTACTACGAAGCTACGCTGCTGGTGAGACAGCAAGTACATTAGAGATAGAATCAGTATAACACAATGTGGCATTAACCATTCACTGTCTAAAAAAGGCACAACTGACTTAACTACTTCTTCTTCTTCTTCTTTTTTTTTTTTTTTTGGTACAAGGTCTTGCTCTGTTGCCCAGCCTACAATGCAGTGGTGTCATCATAGCTCACTGCAACCTCAAACTCCTGGGGTTCATGTGATACTGCTGCCTCAGCTCAGCAGCTGGGACTACAGATACGCTCCACCATACCTGGCTAATTTTTTTTCAAATTTCTTGTAGAGACAGGGTCTCGCTATGTTACTGAGACTGGTCTGGAACTCCTGGCCTCAAGCAATCCTCCCACCTCAGCCTCCCAAAGTGCTGGGATTATAGGCATGAGCCACCACGCTTGGCCTTTCTTTCTTTTTCTACATAGTTTTATGTCCATTTCTTTTCAAAAGTATATTTCCATGTCATTAAAAATTCCACAAAAGTCTTATCTTTTAAATAAGTACACCATAATATATTTTATAAGTGAAGTCCTCCAATTTAAAGCCATCTGCAGGACTAGAAAACTTAAACGCTTGAAATAGTACAAATTTAACATAGAAGTCTCAAGGAAAGAAGGAAGTACATGAGACTGCTCAACAATGAATCATGATTCCCCCAGAAACCCTGTTTCAAGAGGATGTACTTGAGTAGAATCACATTTGACAAATCTTTATATGTTGGAAATATAATCAATCCATAAATACACACAAAAATGTACAAAATTCAAAATTAGGATTGCTAGTTACCATTCAATTATCTTCAACCAATGCCTTTAGTGGGTCTCTATGGAAGTCAAAAATGTCAAATATTGTCAATTTTTCCTTAAATAGTCATAAGTTGAGTACTTGCTTCAAGCTGTTAGCAAAAGTTGGGCTTCTATCCTATGGCACACAACAAAAACTGCTTGACTACCTTATAAAACATGGTGGTGGCAGCAATGTGATAGAAGTAATAAAAAGTAAAAATGATGACGACAAAAATGGCAGCTTTCACTTACTCTGTCTTTCTCAGGGTCAGTCACTATTCCTAACACTTAATACAGACTTTTTGATTTAACTCTCTCTAAATCCTATAAGGTAGCTTCTGTTATTATCCCCATAAAGTAATAAGCAAATTGAACTCAGAAAACTTGAGTTCAAGTCCATGGTTGGTTCTAATGAGCTGGAAATAGTTTTATCTTTCCAGATATCTAACATCTCCACTATACAATAAAAGTGTTGGGGCTGGGGCACTGTAGATCAAATGAGCTCTCCCCTACTATGGATTTGACATTCATCTGAAAATATATGTGCTCCTCCCTACCCATGGCAAACACACATCACTAAATAATCATGTCACTGAACCTCATTACAGCTTCACAATCTTTCATAGCACAGCACACTAGGAAGTTATTAACAATTAACATGAGTTAGCCTTTAAAATGAAAGCTCACTGGCCTCCTAAGGATGCGACAGTATCACCTAGTTTGAGGCTAGGAATGAATCTGCTAAGAGTATCATCAAAGTCCAAAAGTTAAATAATGCCAGTTAGAAATGTGAAACCCAAGATGAGGTAAGTCTGTCAGTATCTCACATCCAGCTGGTAAGTCTTGAGTAACTGGGGTTTCTTGCCACCCCAGAAAGTTGGCTGACCTAAGCAATTATATATCCCCACCAACAGTTGCCGACGACAACCAAAAAACAAAAGGTATGACTCTAGTCTGCCAAAGTGGGGCATAAAAATCCATGCCAAGTCCTGGGAAAGGAAGCAGGGCTATCCCACCAAAGAGAAGGCTGCTTCTTGAAGGAAAGTGTGGGATATCCACAGAAGAGGAAGAGGTCCAAATTCTGATTTTCATCTGGCCCCGCTCCCACGTATTAAGTTAATGTTTTAGCTCAGTGAAAGTAATTACCAGCCAGGCTCTGCAATCCATCAATTCACCCTGGGCATTCCTGCTGATTCTTTCTTTGGTCTCTAGGACCCCAAGAATCCCTTTTGTTGATCTGTAAGTGTGAAGGAAAGGTTGGTTGTTACTAGTTTCTCTCTTTCTATTCTAAATTTCTGCCAAGTAATTAGGAACAGAAAATGAACTATTTTCAAGTTTTTTAATGGAAGCTATGGGGATTAGAGTAGGCAGAGCCTCTAACAAAAATAAGATTAAAACCATACATCTTTGACATCCCCCCTTCCAAGCAGAATGGACAAATGCAATTTGGCTCTAGGCTGTGAACTCAGGGACTTGATCCAAATCACCTCCATTCTAATTTAGGTAGTTTGGCAAGAGCAGCTTATTCAATAAATGAAATGTATATGGATTCACAAAAGACTTTCATATATCCCTGCAACTGTGTTAAAGGAAAGTATCATCAGTATCCCCATTTTACAGACGAGGATAATAAAGTTCAGAGGTTAAAAGTACTACCCCTAAGATCAAAGTGACAAAGCAGTCTCCTGATCAAACACTAGACTTCCAATAATTTTTCCAAGTATCACTAAACATATTATGGTTTAAAGGAATTTCCCCCAACTGAAAGTAATATTCAAAACTATGTTAAGCATTTTATGAATTAGAAAGCCATCCTAAGTGCCATTCACACAGTAAGCAGGTGTTCATTTTGCATTTTCCACTAAACTACATGGATCTGAGACAGGGAATTCTGAAAACACCCCACGATGCTCCCTACCACCCTGTAAATCCATTTCCACTGCACAATTACACTGAATGGGCAGTATAAATATAGTAACGATATGCCCACAGAATATGGGTATGTGTGTATACATGGGGGTTATGAGGTAAAGAACGACGTGGCAGTAATGGCAACAATGATGAGCTCTTTCTGCCACTTATGCTGTAAACACACTTGCTGCCTTTGGTCACAAGCAAACCCCATGAGAAGATGGTCTATGGCCCTATATCCCACCAATCCAAATGTCAGGTGCTCTGAGACTAAACAAATATTAATACCCACAAGCCTGTGGTTTTTACTGTCCAGAACCAAGGTTCCAGGAGTGCAACCCAAATGGGCAGTGCTTGACTCGTTAGGAATATCAAAATGAAAATCCTTTGGAAAAGCCCAGTAAGTTCCCCACAGAACTCCCTCTTGTGCTACACCCACAAAACCACAAGAAACAATACTCAAAAATGAACACAAGAGGTACCCTTGTCAGAATGTTTTGTTTTCCAGAACCTTTTTACCTTCTAAAATCCTATTTTTGCATTGAAACTATTAACCAATTATTCTGTTAGTGAGAAAACGAACTTTAGCTCACCCAGGGAAGAAACTATATAGAAAGAGGAGAGGGAGACAAAAAGTCCTATTTCCTTTCAGAAAATACAAAGGAAATATTATCTAAATATGGTGTACATGTCCTTTTTTTGCACACATATACAATGAAGCAGCACAGACTCTGTTTTCTGTAATTTGAAACGGACAGCTCAACAGTTAAACAAATCCTGTATGATAAGACTGAGAGGGATATCCTTTTCACATGGAAAAGCAGAGACTTAAAGGGAACCACTGGAACATATGTATGTATGTGTGTATATATTAATATATATTTTGCAGCAATTTCAATGATCATGTATTTCTAAGGTGTCTATTTAAGAGGGGCTCATCTAGAGAAAGCACTCTCGTACTACTTATCACTGAGTAAGCACAAGTTTTAAATAATTTTCAGT